>OMKK01076460.1:0-32587 GCA_900302305.1 Polymixia japonica
GTCTTGTGTTTATTTATTTGTTTCTTCTTCGTTGTTTCTATTCTCTCTCTTCTTCTCCGTTTTGTTGTATTTCTGCGGCTGCGTTACAGCGTCACCCACTGGCCGGTTGTATATATTTCAGCGTTTTCAAAACGATCTCGTCTCCCGTATCCGTGTGGGCGGGGCCTCAGTGACATCAGACAACAAACCCCAGTACGATGGAGCTGGAACAAGCAGATGACAACTCGTTGCTGGATGGAAAGTTTACCTATAAAAAACTCCCCGATGGAAGCGTGAATAAGAACGCGGTTGTGTGCAAATATTGCAACAAAAACATTTTGAATTGAAAAATGTTGCTTCTCGTGTGAAACATTGATATGCGATTAAAATGCGATTAATTTCGATTAATTAATTACAAAGCCTGTAATTAATTAGATTAATTTTTTTGATCAAGTCCCAGCCCTAAATCAAATCAATCGCTGCACCCCATAGATGCGCCTGCCAGCTTCTGTTATGGATATCACTCATAATTGGAATATTTGAGAGAGAAAAAAAAAAAAAAAAAAAAAAGGGGAAAAAAAAAAAGGAATTAAAATACACTTTGTACCTGCTGAGGTTATTAACCACTTGCAATGAACTGGTTTCCTGTGTCAAGCTTGTGGCTGGCGTCTTTGTAGGGACCTAACCCTAACCTGAATAATCATTTTGTTCTGCTTTTAAACACATTTAACACCATCCCTACTTACTTTACATTTCTTCCCAATAGCTGCTATATCTGTCATAGCGCAAGAAGCACTATACTAGTGCTTCATGACTGCCATCTTTATTTAGATTAGATTAACTTTATTTATCCCTGTGGCGGAATTTGATTATTGCAGCAGCCAAAAAATAGAATACAGTGAAGGAGTAGCGTGTAAAGTAATACAACTAACACAGTGCATCAACCTTATAATAGTAACCTTAACAACACTACAACACTATAAGCACAAGTAAAAAGTAAAAAAATATATTACTGAAATACAAGATAATAAACTGTATGGAAATAAAGATGTAGTGTAGAGATTGTTTCCAGTTCTGTTTCAGTTCTAGTTCCAATTCAGGTTCAGTTCAAGTTCAAGCTCAGTTCAGGTCCAGGTTAGTTCAGGTGCTTTGCCTCTCCTATTTGTCTAGGGCTGTTACACTGGGCATTGTGAAGTCTGATGGCAGCTGGGACAAAGGAGTGCTTCCAGGACTCTGTGCTGAAGGTGCTCTGTAGCTGCACCAGGATGGGAGGGACTGTCTAAAATGGAATTCAGGATTTTGCTGAGGGACTGCAGATTCTGTTCCTTGAATCGCTCACAGAAACAGCCCAGAATGTCAACCTTAAATGCTGATAAGACTGAAGGTTATGATTCTGGCCTATCTCATTCCAGACTTCATATTCAACAACAAGGACAAATGCATTTCCTGTGGGATCAACCCACAACATTATCTGATCTGCAAAGATTAAGATGTCAGCTGATCAAACAAAAAAATAATAAAGAAAAAAAGACCGGAACTCAGATCGAATTCTTTTGTTTTACTTACGAATTTCCAAATGAAACATAGCCTCTCGCTAGTTGGTTTGATTTTCTTAAGGGTGTGAGAGGGAAGTAGAGGGGGAAATGAAGTAGATCTTAACAAACCCTTCTTGTTTCCTGGAGGGGGCAGAAAAACATCTGTGTGTCAGGCTGTGAGATTTGCATCTCTTTAGATAGGATCACAGAGGGCATTCCAACTGAGGAAGCAGTCTTGCAAAGTAATTGCTACACCGCTGGTTGGTATTTACAAGACACTGGGTCTTGTTGTGGCCACTTTCTCCCCATAAACTAATGCAGCGTAAAAGGCATATCACTACAACTCTACAACTCAGCCAAGAGGGTTGTGCGTTTATTCCCGTGAACTAGCAAACACAATCCAGAACAAACACAGGGCAGTCGGAGCCAACGGGCCGTGATTATAAGTCACAGCAGCACACTAAAGTCACTGGAGAAAGCTACAGTTGTCTCTTCTCCATCCTACAGAACCGCGAGGGAGAGGGAGAGAGAGAGAGAGAGAGAGAGATAGAGAGAGAGAGACTTAGGCTATATTTACGATCAGAAGCCAATCATCCATCCCTACCAGCACGTGCAAGAGCACCAATATTTAGAAATAGTCAGGAATCATGACATTTGATCTGAACACATTAGTGCTCAGTTTGGCTTTTGTCTATACTGGGATGTAGCACAGCCAATTCAGAAGAATATCTTGCATCACTGAGGTTAAATAAATAAATGAATAAATGCATTACAAAGGTGCATGAATGCTAGACTTTTCCTGATGCTGGTCTAATTATTGCTGTTAAAATGTTACCTGTTCAAAACAGGCTACATACTAGATGGCTCTCTCTGTTATAACCTCAGTCTAGTCTATGTAATTTGTTACCTCATAAATACTGCATTACCGCTTTTTAGAAATGCTAACAAAACTGTCCAAAGTGACATTTAATTAACCGCTATACTGGGAACGACAGGACTCAAACATGTTGGCTGCATTATACCTGTGGTGAACAGTCCCATTTTAAAGAAAAGCAGTCCCACACAGAGCAGTAAGTGGGCCTGTGCCAAACTGTTAACCATTATACAAGTGTCTATTTCTGGGGCACGTTTGGATCAATCCATTGTGAGATGTGTCTTAAAATGCTGCTGCAATACCCAGTCGGGCCTGTGTGACTATTAGGAGGACCTCCCTGGCTTTGAGAGGCTGTCACGGCCAGACAGCCCTCTCTAATGTCTTCCTCCGGGTGGGACTCTAACAAAACACAGGTACAATGACACATGCCAGACACAGACTTGCTACATACTGTTCACACTTCCGCAGCGTAGAGACCTTCCTTTTTTTTTTTTTTTAAAGCAGCTCGCTTCATACGACGCTCCGTTCGTTTCATTCTTCTTGTTCCGCAGCTGTTTACATTTCTTCGCCTCCATCATCTCCCAAATATGGGCCCCATCCCCTTTTCTATCCGTCTGCAAAAGCACAGCCTACGCCAGCTCCGGTGAGGATAGCAGATAGCACTTTAAGGCCGGGGAAGGCCCAGGGTGACATTCATATTCCGTGTAATTACAGAAATCCCTAATCGGTGACACTCCCATCGAGGCCAAATAGTGTAAAACCCCGGTAAAGACTTGTCATGGCTTCAAGTTCTCAACACAAAGCCCTCCACAATAGGCATACCGCTTCACACAGAAAAAAAAAAAAAGAAACAATGAAGAGCAGCTTGCAAGCGATTCTGGGAATATTTCCCATCTAATACCGAGGCAGTGTTATAGTAGCTTGTTCCAACATGAATGTAAAAAAAAAAAAAAAAGAGAACCAGTTCAACTTCTACTGCATTTCTGCTACGCCTGAAAATGTCTGCCTAGACACACCCGGTCGAATATGATGATGTTACATCATCGACACGCTTCAAGTTCCCATGAAAAGGAGCGAGCGGAGTAGCTCTATGCTGGAAGGAAAAACCTGACAGCTCACATTCTACAGCTGCAGCCTGGGGGTAGTGATGGTGGAGAAGAGGAAGAGTGGTGTGTTTATTTGTCTCTGTGCGCAGAGAGGTATGTCTAGAATACAGAGCAGCCTGGTCTCACCTCCACTCACTCCCTCAGTCCCTCAAACTGATAGAACTGGCCTTGAGGACTGGGCACTTAGCTTCTGTACGGACTAGATCATTAAAATAGCCTAGAAAGAAATGTATTGAAGTTGATTTATGTTATCGCGAATGGCATGGCCGTGTATTAATCCCATTCATTTAGCAGCAGATACATTTTGCTTATGTTAGTATAGCAATTACCAAATAATGCATTTTAATTTTATCCGAGACAGGTGAAATGGTATACGATTTCTCAGGACAGAGAAAAATCATGTAATAAAAAAGGAATTAGACTTCAACTTATGAACATTGGGGCTTAACTGGAATACCTAGTTTCCAACAAAACTGAACAGCAGCAATTACATGGTTGTCAATTAAGGGAGAAAATGATTGGATTCTTACGGAGATTCTTAAGGAAACAAAGACTGACTGAAATAAGCACTCCAAGTTGATTTAAAAGCCATAGTTGCTTAGGCCAAGGTAGGCTAAATGAAGCAGTTGTTTTGCTTGTCTGATATGGGATTTATAGAAGTCCATAGCCAAACATGACATAAGCACATTATATCATTGTTGATTTGTACACACAAAGCAGCTCTTTGTCCAACCTCTCCTCCCTCAATGATCTGGAGCAATCTGTAATGGTCCCATTATCACAGATTAAAAAAAAACAACCATTATGCAACCTGCAATAGCTGTTTAATTACACGTGTAAATCAACATTTTCAGTGTCAGATTAGCTTCTTATTTGTGCACATTGTATAGGCAATTAACTAGAATATTGTTACCTTGACTTGTTGCCTATTGACCTGCATAGTCCCAGCGATGAGATCCTAACCACTGTGCCTGGCGTGTAGCCGAACCAGTAATGTTATTATATCTATACTCTTTCTAAACTAAATGAGAATGATCTCATGTATAAAACTTTTCACAAGGCTCAGTAACCTACTAAAACTTCAAGTCATTATGTTTGAGTTACACATTGATTATATTTACACACAACCTAATAATTTGTTAAAATAATTAGGACAAATTCTTTTTTTCTAAATTAAATTGATATAAACCCCATAAAGCAGACTTTAGTGACAACATAATGGCAACAATCCAGTAGAGACTTATGATATGATGTTGATAAGCTAGTTGATGCCTTTATCTTAACTGATATACACTAGACTATACCCCTGATATATTGCCAATATTAGTTTAGCATGGCCACGTCATATCAACAACAGACTACAGGGCAAATTACTCATCCTAATAACACTGCTACATCAATGCAAATGCGCTGCAAGAGTCAACATGCTTGGAAAGTTCTCTCTAGTGTATAGGACATTTTAATGTTATGATAGGGAGAGGTCAAGGGCTTTGGCAGCGCTGGAAACTGAAGCATTTCCTTTTACTGAAACACCAAAAAAAGTGACTTCCTGCACTCTAGAGATCTCCATTTGAATCACATTTGCTACACCAGAATTCAGTGTTGACGACTTTGAATGCCATACTTTAATATAAGAATAATAGTATATGGCTCGACCGTGTATGGTCAATGTTAGGGGTGGGCGGATCGATACCAAAAGTATCGATACTACAGATACTACGTCTCGTTTTGAAGATTGATTATGGCGTCAATATGATCGATACCAGAAAAGAAAATGGATCCGTCTCTCTCTCTCTCTCAACAAGTAGAGAAACTGTCTCTGCAAACTCATGTCACCTTTGCAACAAGAGTGTAGATGATGTCCTGTACACGTGAACGCGCTTCTTAGTGCATGCAACTCTTTGCTTCTCTGCTGCTGCTGTGTGCGCTCACTGTCCACCTACTGCCATATTGACACAATCTCTAACTTGCTTGCACAGCCAGTTAGTCTACTTTCCGCTGTCTGTGCAGCGTTGTTCTGGTCAATAAGAGCACACTGTTTTACCTTTACCTCACAAAGATATGTGAAAACCAAAGCCAATGCACACATCCTAACCTGAACTCTGCATAGAAGCTATTAACCTAACTAATACTGGTGTAGCACAGTTTAAAAAAAATAAATAAAAAGAAAATTTTGTTATTTAACAAAAAACTATGCATTTTCACATCATTTCGGATCATTACCATATTTGTAAAAAAAAAAAAGAACATCAGACTTTGATTAACAATGTTGGCCCTGTAAAACCTCCTAATGCAGATGAGTCACAGAGACGAACGATGTACAGCTTTCCAGATGCGTGATTATTTACACGTAACGTTAACGTTATTCTACCTTTAGTTAGGTTAAGCTTGACTCAACAATTCAGCCCAGCCCGCGATACAGAGTTGCAGCTTTACGGATACAAAGTTGCTAGGAGTGGCACGTGCCTGGTAAGGAAACAGACACACTGCCACAAGCTATCTACCGCCTAGAAGGCTGCACATCCAGGCTGACAGGCAAAGCGTTTTTAATAGGTCCATTATTTAGCTTGAGCGCTGCATATTAAAATTATTATTATTATTTTAAGCGCTGCACCTAAGTTTTATAATGGCAGGGAAAACACTGTTTATGTATTTTAAATGGACTGTCCAATAAAACAAACGTTTCAGAGACTGAAGTGCTGTACAAAAGGATTCAAAGTGAATTGCTCTTATAATTTCTTTAAAGGGGTTTCATATGCTTCATTGTTGATACATAAATAAGAGTAGCTACAGGCACTAAATTAAAGAACCTCACTTACTTAGTGGGGCTCCAAACAGTACAGTGTCCAAGGATTTGAGCTGCAACTTCTGGACATGGCTGCGATCAAGCATCTTCAGAATGGATACTGTCAGAGTGGCATTCTTCACAGCCAGCCTGAGACAGAGAGAAGAGACACAGTGAATTTGCAAGAACAAGGAAGGAAGAATGGAACTTTTAAGATACAGTACGTTTTCACTTGGATGTACTATTACAAAAACAAAACTGAGCACCTTTTTTTCTGAAATGTGAATAACAGAATTTGCCAGAAGCACACATTTACCATGGCATTTCTTGTGTTTAGGACTCAATTGAGTCAATTCTCACCTTTGGGGATTCTTGTGACCAATATGTGTGTATCAATAAGATTCAATTTAAAATTGTCTGCTGCAAAATAGCTGTCGATAATGGTGGTTTAATTCTAGCCAATTCAAAAAAAAAAGAAAACAGACACCGTTGGTAAATTGAAATACCACCAAGTAAATTATATTTGGTTGTGCCAGTGTTCCAAAATGTAATTCCCAGCAGTAGAGTTTAGGTTGCATATGCAAACAAAACAGTCACACTGTAGAACTCTCTGCTGTGGGCTAGAAAGGTCACTGTGGGCTAGAAAGGTCACTGCAGCTTGTAACGCCACCTACCTTGGCATAGCGCTTCCATTAAAATGCATCTTGCGGAAGGCTTCCACATACTGGGGCAGTTCCACGTAAGTGATGAGCCACTCCACCACCTCGTCGATGGTCCAGTTGTACACTGCCAAAAAAGGAGACATGAACACGTCCATTACTCAGTGATTCTTATTCATCCAACGCCAACAGTATTCAGATAGGGCTGCATCACCTCCATCGCTGAGACGGACATCTGTGATTCTACTCAATGTCTTATGAGCGCGTGCGCCTCAAACCTAGAGTCCGCTACGAGGTATCTTGTATCACACCGTACATACACTGGATTGCTACCAACAAAAATAGGGGAAGGGATACCGCTCCAAACAGCCGTTGGCAGAGAGTCAACGGTGTGGGTTGACTGTGTTAATGCGGTGCATGCTGCTGATCTGAACAAAGACCCAGTTTCCTCGCTTGGTACCTCCTGAGCCCTGACGAGAAGCTGCAATGCAGGGTACGCCAGACAGAGGAGGGAGAGAGGAGGCTGAAACAGAGGCTGCGGACAGCCACCGGTGCCGGGAAACGGCGTGGCCGCGATAACAGGCCCTTGAAGGGTACACGACGGGCCAGCTTGAACGGAGATAGGGACGAGGAGGTGATCCGAGAGTGTGTGCGTGTGTCCTTGCACTTGTGTGTGTGTGTGTGTGTGTGTGTGTGTGTGTGCGGTGTTGACAGATTCAATGATGCCCCTCAGCAAGTGGACCGCGCTTTGCTCGTTTGCCTTGCTCTGCTTGTTGCCGGCATGCCAGATGATAAACTGCTCTTACTGCCTTGTTGAGTGACAAAGAACGTAGAGAACAGACTCTTTCAGTCACGGGGAGACGACCTTAATTTGAGTTGATGGCTATCAGAAACACTGTTGCGTAATCCTCCAGAACTTGCAGTCAAAAGCACAAGCAGTATAGTGTTTCATTAAAACCACCATGAAACACATGACAATGGATAATACAACATCAAAGAATCCGGCTGGGCAGAGCATATCAAAGTGGAACACCGTGTGCAGAGCCAGCGTTTGCGACTGAGACTCGTTTATGCAAACTGATGCACAGCCTGATTTTGATCTGGTTTGTGCAGTTGCTGCTGCAGCTCAGCAGGAAAAACAGGGGCTCCAGCACAGTACCTTCAGAGCCCTTCCACGCGTTCCACAAGTCCTCCACGCTGATAAACTGGTCGTCCCCGTGAAAGCTGTTGTGTTTGGCCTTGGGATCATGGTAGTTCAGATCCTCCCTCAGGAACTGCAGGATGACAGGGAGGTTTGACAGGAAGGTTACAAAGAGAACCGGCCATGTGCGTGCCAGACCTGACAAGAAGTTACTTCATTTCAAAACCTTTGACGGAAACAAATATGAAATTCTTCATTCGGTCCTCTATGTTGATACAATCTCTAACTTGCTTGCACAGCCAGTTAGTCTACTTTCTCCTGTCTGTGCCTGTTAAAAATAAATAAATAAAAAATAAAAAAAACACCAGCATAACACCTAAGACATTTGCAATCAATTTCTCAAGATGGCCTTGGATTGCTGGCTTGGATACATTGTGTTTTATCACCGTTCTTCCAAGATAACTGGTGCAGAAGAAGTTATTCTTCTGGTCCAGAAGAACAGATTAATTATGGATTTTACATTTGTATTTGCATCATTCACTGTGAAAGAATCATTAAATGCCATTATCTAGACTACACACCACCTTAACAGGTCACTGGCTATAAAGAAATCTGTAAGTTTGAGAATGTACATAACATTTTCTACTGTTTTCTATTCCAAGATGTCTTGGAATGGCCTGGAACATGGTACTCATGGTAGCAGTAATTATACTGTTACGTGTTGATAACCCAGAAACAACAATAAGGACACAATGTTAAAAACAAAGAGGCCTACTATCTGTGAAAATTAAGTAGGATAGTTTTGGCCTATGGTTTTAGACTGTTTTCAGGGTCAGTTTTGTGGAGAAACCTGCCAGTGACTAGGCTTGGCTGATATTAGCCAGGCTTTCCTTGACTTATGGAACATTCTGTATTGTCGACTTACATCAACATTCAGCCTGCACACCCACTTGTTCTATATCTCATGAGTTCCTGCCTGCAAAAACAAAACCTAGATGGCCCTTCCCACATACACCATCAAATGATGTGTCCAATTCTAAGTCTTCTTATGGGACAGTTGTTTTACACAGACCCACCAAAGGAAAAAAAAGAAAAAAAGAAAGAAACTGAAAGGTTTATAGAAGCCTAGATGTACACATGTCAGTGTAAGACTTTTCAACAAGACACCAATGGCCCCATTTGTCACATACAGAGTTATTTATATTTAGTACAACTCAGACAAATATTCACAGGTGTATTAATGTCAGTAGTTCTGCTATTAAAACATGGTGATGAGAAACATGCATAAAGATGCCAATAGTTGAGTCAGAGACAATTTGTATGTGTAATAACATGACACGCAGTCTACCCAAAATGTACTTCACTCTAGATTTAAATGTTACCTCCGGTAGAGTGTTCAGATTAGACATATTGGTATAGTTTATATCAACCATTGCTTTTGGTGATAAAATCTTGGCTGCTGGAAACCTTGCTGCCCATTAAGCTGAAGGCTAGCTCAGCCACCAGGCGGCCCTTTTTAAGAAGAGAAAAATCTTGGCTACGGAACAACTCTGCCCCCTCAAAAAACTAACTCGTGTATCATGGGTGGAGGACAGTCATTCCACCATGAGGATGATGATGACCTTCCCTCTAGATACATTTGAGTGGGAGCATTTTACTACAGGGCTGAACGATGTTCTGCACTGCAGGTGAAACATCACGCTCCTGAAAACATTTTCAGAGATTTAGTATGCTCACAATATAACAGACCCTACTAGGTAGTGCAGATTCCAACCTCAGTCGTGCAGCAATCATCTATCCTCATTATTCAATCATTAATAGGACAGCAACAGGAACCAGGACCATTGTCTTGAAGTGCTCCTTACTGGGTTGAGCTTCCCATTTCTTGGCTCAAAGCCACAACTGATATGAAAACTCACTGCACTGTGACTTGATTCTTAGCCTCAGGGGTCTCTGCATGCCAAGTGCCTCTTCCAAAGCACAGCGAGAGCTGCAGTGAAGAGGCTGCCTGCTTTGGTCTGGCTTGAACCAAACACCACGCTGAACTGAGGCTCCACAGGACCCCTGAGGGTCTCACCACACCGTCGAGACTAGAGCTCAGGCGGTAAGTTAAAACGACTGCAGGCCACACCGATATCGGTATAGTACAAGATTTGACTTCTCTGACAGATTTCCTTATTATAAGGAATGCTGTTTTACTGCAATTTACTTGTTGCTTACAACTATTCACTGCAATGAAGCAAATTCACTACACTACATGCATTGACATTACAACATACCAACCTCATTCTCCCAACAAAGTTAAGCTTGGAGGAAGAACAAAAATAAAAAAACAATGTGTTGCAATGTGTGGCAATTCTAGTGCTACAGCCTAAATAGGTAAGGCACAAGCTGTAATTTAGTTAACCCAATTAACGAAAAAGGTTAATTGTTGACAAAAAAACATAAACAACAAGAGCAGTGAGGCTTAACATTAACAGGAGGACAAATCCTCCACTTACTCTGAGCGAGTTAAGGACATTACAGGGCTATCATTAACTAATCCCATTTACCATGACCATGTCTTGGACAGGGCTCCTTCAGATCAAAGGATTACAGTAATGACACCTGTAAGCCTGTTCAGGCTGAGAAAATCCTGGTTATGCTACAGACGCTACTGCAGTGTATTACAACACCAACACCAGTGGTCACTGACATTCTAGGCTGGTACTAGCATGAACGCTATTGACAAAATATCATATTGCAATTAATTTAACAGATATTGCGATTTTGATATAACTTGCAATATCATTTTTTAAATTTAGAAATTACATTTCCTTCTCTTAAAATATCTTAAAATTCTTTCAGTAGTATATTGTGGGAATATGTTTACCCACCATGTACGTGTAACACTTTTGGAAAGCCAATAGCAGATATACTAGTGTAATCCCTTTGCAGTTGTTTCACACAGCAATATCAATATGAATTTAATATATTGTTCAGTCCTAGCTAGTACTTACCCCGTCTGTCTCTGCTACATCTACATTTCCATTTGCATCGTCATCCATCTGCTTGTGGATACTACGGATAGCCTCAAAGCTGAGGGCGGCGTTCTCATCCAGGCATAGAGGCACATCAATGCGACAGAGTTCTGGTGAAATAAACAGAACAAAACACAGCCATATTAAGATAGCATTAAGAGACATCATTAGCAGCTCTTGAAGAGAAAATATGTTATTCTACTGGCCTGCACATTAGCAGAGACGTGCATGTCAGAATATTGTGCGGCTAAAATTTCAAGTTTAATAATGAAAAATACACTACTACTATTGATAATAAAAATAATGACTGAACATATCATTATTGCACCTATGGCGAGAGCTGCAAAGTCTTACTACCTTCATTTCTTGTCCTGTTCACCGACAACATATTTTCCAGTTCATAACTGTAAAGTCAGCAGTTACATTTTAATTTGAGTCAAACAGCTCAGACAAACCTACGAGTCCATTAAGTCAGTCTTCTTTCGTTGTCAGCGGAGCACTTTTACGTTCTGTGCCTTGATGGCACAAATTACAGCCTTAGATTTCTGCTTTATTAGGACAGGAAGAGAGTAGAGGTAGACTGGTAGATTTCCTTCCTTCCCCTTGACTATATATATACGTGGTAAAAAACATAATTCTATTACCATGATTTCAGACATTTACAAATAATAAATTATGGGTATACAGTCTTCAAAAACATATGCAAAGCTGAAGTTTATACTTTTAGATTTCAGTGCCAAGTATTTCATTAGTATCTAACGGAAACATACACTCCACTGAGCACTGTCACGAATATCCGATAATATGTCTTTGTTTTTTCAATGAATGATGGGAAATGCCAGGTCTGTGGAGTCTCCAGATAAGACTGGAAATTTAACTGCCACATCTTTTGTAATCAAGTTACTCAAGGACTCCTTTTAGCACTATGTGCATGTTTCAACCAGTCTCTCAACTTAAACTTTACCGTTTTCTGAAAAATAATAAGATGATGGTAAACTCTCTCTCTCACTCAAAGAACTTCAGTAAATGTTATTATCATACAACTGATGATCCCCTAACATAGACCCAGCATTGGCCAAGTCCAGCAGCACAATGGTTTTAACAGTTATGAGTTCTTATCTATTGTAAAGTTTTGTTTTCATATTTCAGTTTAATTTCAGTTAGCTTTCAAATAGGGCTTGTTACTTTAGATAAATGTCATTGTATGTTTCACATGCAAGGCCACAGTTGCGTGCATCCAGTCCTAAAAAAGGCTGCTTGTAAACTGTTAAAACAATAAAGAACCAGCCTTGGCAGGACGTTGACCCCGTTTTCACTGCTCTCGTGAACCTATCACATGCCAGGGGTGTTCAATCGTCCGGCCTCGTCATGGTTATGAAACAACCAGCAGGGCCTGTCTGACCTCAGTGTTCCCCTCTCTCTCCTGAGGGATTAGGAAGCCTCTGCCACAGATCAGAGATAATGCCGCCACTCCTACTAAAAGGAAATCTTGTTTAGCCTGTACTGCACACATTCATGGGTTTCAGGAAAGCGCATAACAAGTAACTTTAAAGAGCATAACAAGCTCCATGTAACTTTAAGGTTCACTGGGTATTGACAAAAAAAAAAAGAAAAAGAAAAAGAAAAATCAGAACAGATCTGTCAAACTGGATTTACAAGAATCTTACCTCTAAGATTGAGAAGCACAACTCAAATGTAGCCTACTTAAAAGTACATTTGATTCCCTGTTTATAAAGCAATCATCACCACAAAAAGGGAATGTCCAGGTTAGGGTGAAATAGGAAGTCAGCCTTGCTCTCAAACAGGCATAAATTGCCTGTCACTCAAGTGATTCAAGACTTGTTGCCTACCTGCTTGCCATCATCTTCCAGACACACAATAGGATGTAAATTAACTATCCTAAAAAATATAACACGGACAAACTCAATAAATATAGTTTATTGTAAGGTTCTGGCAGTAGCCTTACAATAGCTTTCTGACAATCTGAATTACAAATCATTACCCACTTCAGTACAAAGAATGTGCCTACACACAATGTACCCCTGCACTGCAGCAAAAAGTGGAATGAAGCATTTCTGATCACTATACAACATTTCTGTTGCATAGACACTTAATTCTACTTGATTCTGGATGGCTGGGACATGGTAACCTGACGCGCCAGATGGTTGGTTACACAGAACCATCTGGGAAGTCTTCATTGGAAATTGTTTGGAAAAGGGCAGGCACTTTCAAAAAATACTTAGCAGGTGATTGGATGAACCGTCTGTCTATCACCGGCTAGTCACCATGGATGTATTAGGTCGACACACATAAACCACGCCCGTAGCTGCCAGTAGTTCCTCATAGGACGGCAACTGGTCCGAACCAGCTGTGGTTAGGCTACAGTAGCATTAACTTGACAAGATGGATTCTCGCAATCACGATTCTTGCGGTGAATCCAGCTGCCTCGCAAAGGGATATGGGGGCTTTTTGGTTAAAGACCTGGGTAAAAAACCCAGGTTTAAAGTAGTGCTGACAAAATTATATCACCATCCTCAATGCAGTGATCAATTTCTAGACAAAGATTTTTTTTACTGTCTGTCTCAGTCTCATTACTGGGCAGGTTGGCAATGAGCAGAATGAAAATCACCATCTTAATTGATGTCCACTCTCACTCATTATAGGTGTAAGTCTCCATCAGTAACGCTTCTTTGTTAATAATTGCCACCTAAACAAATACTGTTTAATCAGTGGCTACATTACGCATTGGGCCAGCAGTGACAATGCAATGTTTCTTCCCACACTTGAGTCAAACTTCCTCCTATGTTTCCTTTTTCCAACAGAACTGCACGTTATTTGACAAACGGCTGGCTTTGTGGTTGAAAACTCCCATAACCACAAACTCACAGGCTTAGTCTCTGCAAATGCTGTTGCGTGCAATACACCAATATCCTTCCTGGCCACTTACGGTAAAACACTCTGCATAAAAAGCTTAGTGCCCAAATCTAAAATATAAGTAAACTAAGCTCTTGTTTCTGATGCATACTAGTGTCCGTCCTCCTCGCTGCTACTCTAAATGAAAGTGCAACATCAAACAAATGGAAGGAGAATGCATAATGCAGAACCATAGGCGGTTAAAAGTTAACTTTCAAGCCACGGTCTGTAGGTAGTTCCAACTACTAATAGTACCTGCAAGCCTACATACCAAAAAGAGATGTATTCACTCACACAAAAACATGCACAGGTTGAAAAATGACACTAACCTCTATGTAAGCCCACCAGCTGCCTACCCGTCTCATACACCCAACCTATCCCTCGTTTTCATTTGGTTTGCAAACCTCCAGAGACACAAGATAAGATATTTACATACCAGCCTGCCTTTTTAAGAGCTCGAGTTACACAAGACATTCTGTGTGCTTGCATGTAGACGGGGAACACACCATAAACCCTTCAACTTCATAGCTGGAGCAGTTACCATTCTTTAATCGTCATTCAAAATGCCTGGCCAGCTGTGGAAGGAACTGTCAAGAATCAATTCCTTCATGGACCATAGCCTCCTGGGACATGCGGCATATGTCACATAGCTTTGCTTGGCGTGCATAATGTGTACAAACTGCATAGACATTGTCTCAACAGTTTTCCGTGGGGGGACAGTCTTCGTGGCTCACAAGCTATGACAACCAAGGTAGTGTGTACATTAATGTGTCTTTCCCCAGGAACCAGTGTTAAACAAATTGTAATTTAATGTAAAGTCAAAAATTTCAGTGTGTATTTGAATTAGACTACAATTAGACCTCTTGTAAATAAACTCATTTAGCAAAGACTACATTTTTACAATGTAGTCAATAATGCCTTAACAACACTAAGATTATGCTAAAACATACAAAGGCTTTCATGATTTATTTGAACTACTTCAATTCTTAAAGTAGTCTCTTTAAATGCAGGCTTATGTAGTAGGCTACTTAGAAGCTCTTGACGATGACACACAAGTTAAGTTTGCGGGTGCACACGGTCTATTTTACAGTGTAAGCCTGATGAGTGAAGAGTAACAATCAAGTTAGATGTAACATATCGTAAAATAATGGAGGAATTAACACAATGCATTTAAATTATACACTGCCAATAGTTTTACAGTTAAACCATGAGCGGCTTATTCAAAATCTTATCTTATTCTGTTCCCTAACTATCAAATGAAATAGCTAGCCTCTTCTTGTTTGACTGGGTGCCACGATCTAAGTTAGGGGACAGGGCTTAATGGAGAATGCCTGCCTGACTATTCTCAGCGTGGCTACATTTAGAGCATGCACAATTTCACAGATATGGCACGTAATATTGGTAGTGCTAGTTTATAGTCCGTAGGGTGCGGTCGATAGATGGATAAAAACAACACATTCTAAACTGCTATTGTGAATTATTCAATCATTGCTCACCTGACACCCCATTATCAGTATGCTGATTGTCCGATGTGGCTGGACCTGTTTTTTCAGTCCAACTTTCCCCAAAGAGACACACGCATAAAATCCATAAGGTCACCAATTTGCTGAGCTCCATATCTGATGTTTGCTGGAAAAAAAGAGACACAACATTTCCTTAACATTTCTGCTCGCTCGTTGTGTAACGCGATTAACAAAAAAACAAAATGAAAGTTAATAGTTAAAACATTAGACGTAGACACAGCCGCGTCGTACCCAATTAGTCTCTTTCAGCGTTAACTGCGTTAGTAAGATCAAGAGAACACCAAACAACGTTAAATCAAGCTTCTTCCTGAATGAATCAACGTTACGGTTCCGTAACATTAACGTCAGCTCAGTTAAATAACGTTTACCCACCGAGCCGTGCTTTACACTCGCGTTATCTCGACCCCGAGAACATTTCGGCACAAGTTACAAGGAACACGTTTATGTTCCCGATAATAGGGACTCGCAAATAACACGATTAGGAAAAGTGACAGCTGCCTTGTCACCCACGACCACCGCCTCCGCTACCGTGCGTGTGCGTGTGTGTGTGTACGTGTGTGTTGTGACTGGTGTTGCCTGACAAACCGGTGTTGTGGCGAGATTTCACCCCCTGCCAGATTTCCACCCCCCCCCTTCGCGTGAAACCCACGTTGTTGGCTCGTTCCGGTGTTGTGGAGAAATTTCATCCCCTGCCAGATTCCCACTCCCCTTCGCGTGAAACCCACGTTGTTGGCTCGTTCCGGTGTTGTGGGGAAATTGTACCACCTGCCAGATTTCAACTCACCGTAAGAGGAGTGGAAATCGTGCAGCGGATGATATTTCGCCACAACACCGGCCAGTTAGCGTTGGCTACTATGCGTTAGCTAGGTGGCTAGTTAAGAGCCAACGGAAGGAATATTTTACATAACTTTCTAACAAAGACGGCCACGTTTTTAAAACACATTTAACGTCCGCCGTCACTGCATTCTGCAAAAGGACACGAGTTGTGTACCGTTATATTAGCAACACTGCGACTGTTGTTAACGCCGATACATTTTTCCAGTGGGCAGCAACGCTCGTAGACACAAAGTGTTACTTCAACACGAAAAGAAACACAAAAACATCAAGTTACCTGTCATATACCCGAGCCAACAGAAGCGTTGTTTCAGGTGTGTTTTAACATTGCAGCAGATGTCTGGTCCCTTGGAGTCAGAGCAGACTCCTCCTTCTGACGGCTCTCCGTCGTTTCCTTCGACTGGCGAGAAACCCGCAGAATGTGAAACGAGATGACTTTTCTTCTTCTACGCCGTCGAAGTGTCTGCGTGTTGTCAGTAGTGCTGCCTCCTAGGTGTGGGTGCGCTGCATTATGTCGAGGGTCTATGCGCATTCTACTAGTTTAAAAAAGCCTAACCACGCCATCTGGAGGATTAAGGTGGTAAACTTAGTTTGATAGTGGTTTATAAGAAGGTTTGATACTGTAGCTGTGAATCTACCATCCACCATACCAAACCATAGTCTGGTGGACATGGTATTTTGTCGTGATCTGACTGCATTAATAGATAGAAAGTGTATCATTCTGTCTTTGGCCTCAACATGCCTGTAAATGTCAGTGTTCACCCTAGGTAATTTACCCAAGATTTTAAGGCTTTTATAGGCTTGTTGGGTATGTCTCCATATGTACCATACAATTAAAACACGCTGGCTTAGTACGAATCTGGGATAAAAACACCTGGTCACCCTACATGGTGGTTGTGGTAAAGTGTATAATGTTGTCACAGACTGTGGCATTGTTTTCATGTTCAGTTCTGTGCATAAGACTCACAAATTGAAATGTTCAAAATATTTGCTGAGATGTTTATAAATGATGTTCCCGCACAGTAACTTCACAACTTTATATAGTGTCATGTGATACCAATGTTCATCTTAAGGGCACTTTCATTACACATTCTATAGCAGATATCTTAGGATTGTCAGCCAAATGACCACCTTAGAGGGTTGGTTTGAATACAGATGTCCTTTCTATTCATTCTAATTCCAGTATGGCAAACTGACTCACTGTTTGCAGTCAGCTGATTACAGTTAAGAACAATACATGTGTGTAGGCACCTGCTTCCCACGGTTCTGTTCTATTTCACATCATTTGCAGACATTTTCTTATTTCAGTAAAGTAAAAGATAAGTAAAACAAAAGACAAGCATATCTATATCTATAGGACCATAACTTTAATTGCCACATATTACCACGGTTAATGTTGCATAAACGTTTATATTTCACATCATAACAATAAAAGTAGGCAGAATTGTCCATGAATTAGAGTATGAAACAAAGGAATGCCCTTATAGCTAATTGATGGCAAGCTGGCTGAACTGCACAAGAGCATGTTTTTGTTTCATCAATTCTCTTTGACATTAACAAATTGAGGTGGAAATATATAAAAAATGTCGTCTTTCCATTCTTCTTCCTCTTCAACAGGATCAAGAGCATTATCACCAGTAGGTGTTGATCGAGCGGTCCTACACCCGGGACGTACTTCTGGATCCTCTAGTCAGAAGTTTCTATTCTCAGAAGGTGAAAGGACCATAACCTCTTTGCTTTTAAAGTCCCATAATGCTGTTAGGTGAAAGGCCATATTGGAGATGACCACCAAATACTCAAACAGGGCAAAAAATGTATAGCCTATGGAAAACAAGGGAGAGAAAAAAGTGTAATAAGTGCCTCAACAAATATTTGATACATATAAATCAAGGCTAGGCTTGGGACACTGTGACATCGTTTGCCTGGATTCAGCTAAATGCGTTGATTTTATACTTACTCCCTGATTCACAGTACATGTTGTGTTTCCAGTAAAAGTATGCAGCAAAAGCACAGAAGGATATGTTGAGGAGTAAGAAACGTACTTTCCAGTGGTAAGACTTAGTATCCTAAAAGATATATATAAATATATAATTAGCACTATTGAATTAGCACATCAATAAGCCTACTAAAAGTTAAAGTAACATTTAGAGTGGGATTAACATATTTTTTAGCAACAGTAGTAACACTTGTTACAAGCGTGACCATGTAATTTGACATTGTCATTTCTATTTGGACTTCAATATTTAAATTTCATTGAGATTGTACAGTGCATTTATTGTGAAATGTAGTGTAGGTAGCACCAATAACATGGGCTAGCAGCATGGATGCAACATGGAGTGATGATGAGTAAAATGTTGACCTTAAAGCAGTTACAGACAAGCTTGTGAGAGTTTGATTTTGGCGACCCCTTGAGTTTCCAAGTGGTATATATTTTTTATATTGCTGCTGCAAAGACAACCAAGCTAGTTGTTGTTTTTCAAAGCCCAGCCCACAGTTGCATTTGTTTGCAAAGCTCGTACTCAGTGGCACAATGTTAACTGCAACGGTGTCATTGTTCCACAGCCATTACAATATGCAATCCGAGTGCATTTTATAATATGTTAAAGCAAAAATCCTGTTTTTAGGTGGCTTTAAAAAAATAAGTTTAACTGAGGGTTTAAAGGCACAATCCGCAATTGTTTTTTAAGTGATGCCCGGCTGTGGCTAAGCATGGAATTACAACAATAATGTTGTTTTGGTTTGCATGTTGCCTCAGTCAGAGTCAGCCATCTTTCTCTTAGTGAATTTCAGCAGTAAATACAGAGGAGTTCCCCGTGTTTGAGTGGCTTTTAAAAGTTTTCTGCTATAAGCAAAATGCTTCCAACCAGCCACATCACACAAAATGGGGTGATGTGACCATTCAAACCAATCACAGATTGTGCCTGAAGCTATAGGGCAACAGCTTTCTGTGCACATTAAATGATTCAGTGTTTTTCTAATTTGTTAATAATTAAGATTTTTTTTTCTGCCTGAACAAGAAACTTTCAATTTGCAAACAAATTGGAATATACAGAAATGGTAAGATAAAGTGTTCTATTCAATTATATCTGATGTACAAGGCATGGAAGATTTCAGTCTGTGCAGTATTAGAGGGAGTTCCTTACCTCAGAATTCAGTGAATATTTTTTGATAGCGTTCCATAACCGGCAGGTTATCGTCATGTAGATAACAGAACTGACAATGAAGAGGACAAATCCTTCCTTATGTACAACTGAAGGATGTATGGAGATAAAGAGAGAGAGAATCATTAATTTGATGTGTCTTTGTACAAATTTGACCTTTGTCACTGAAATATACTAATACATCTCAATATGCAGTCAATCTGTTATGTGTTATAAGATATTGGACCAGAAATACCATCATCTTTTTTGTTACCACTGGAATTATATTGTTAAAATTACGTAAAGTAGTTTTATTATTTGAATCAACTTTGAATCAACTTGTCTGAGGAATTCTGATTATCCAAATAAATAACTAATAAAAAACAGTTTTTCCACATGTGCAATTAATGCCTTAACTTGCTTTTGGTCTCATTTCGTTAATTTATTGTTTGGGAGTCCAGTATGTTGCCTAATTTTTGCCGAATGGACCTTGACTTATAATTGACTTATATATCGAACAAAACTTTTTACAACTTTTATAACCCCTCATAACCTTTCACAACTCAAACCACAGCTCCATTTTAACTCTGATATCTACAAAATGTACCAACACAAACATTTTAAAGCCTTAAAATACATTTAAAGTCCATGTCCTTGTATCCATATCTCAGTCCATCAATTTGGTAAAAAAAAATAATGTCAATTCAATCCAATGAATCAAAGCATGAACAAAGCTTGTAGTGGGGCAACAGTGTTTCAAGAAGAGAAACCACACTGTCCTTTAAAACGAAAGGAAATCATTATGCACAATATATTGATTACTTACAGTATGTCTCACTGGATGACACATAAGTAAGGAGCAAGAGGCCCAAGTTTTCAGAAACAGAAAAAGCTAGATTCAGGCAGCTGAGTGAACTCTCCGGGAACCTTGAGGCAAAACGCCCCTTGTAAAATTTAAAGTAGGTGAATGCCACTAAGAACCGAGGTGCCGAGTGCAGTCCGATGCAAAACCGCCAGATGTGGCACTCAGGGCTTAGGCTTATGGAGGCACTAATAGATGGCAGGTAATTGGGAACCTGAAAATAACACAGAGTATAGATTAGGACGAGGTGAGCAAATACATGGGCCTTGATACTTCTCAGAGCAACGACTTGTTACCTGGCAATGTGTACCAGTGGAGTCCTCAAAATGGAAAACAGAAGATATGAAGACACACGTTGCTAGGCCAAGCAGTGGTAGGCAGACGGTACCCAAGACACAGGTGGTGAACGATAATCTGATGACCAGAGGCCTCTCATGCCCCAAGATATGTGACCCTTGTAGCATCCTAGAATGGGCAACCATTTGCACATCATCAATCATTCACTCAGCCTATCTTACAAAACTGAAGAGAAACAAGCTGGTATGAAAATGAGCAAGTTTTAAAGATAAGCGCAAATAAACAAAAAACAATCATGCAAAACATGTCTTAGAAATGCCCTGTTTATCATTATCTATCTTTCTTATCTTCCAGTTTATTTGGAGCAGATTAATAAGATTAATTGGACATGTCAAATACAAAATGGAAGACATAAGGTGTACCTTCTCGCTGTACTTGGGTATATTTCATTCAAAATAAAAAAAAGTGCATGCACTTTGCTCGTCCACGACTATGCTACTGTATTACAATTAATGTTATTATGGCAGGCAGCACGATACCCTGCATATTCCAGCTACCATTGATGGGGCACAATGCATCAGCGACCATTAGTCATCATCCACTCAGCCCAGGCTCGTCCAAAACAAAACAACCTTTTTTTTGCTTCCTCGTAATCTCCAATCGAAGCGATCATATCAAATTATAGGCCAAACATCCTTGTTGTGTGACGGATGGCAAAAGGAAGATGCCTGGAGCGCACAAGTACCCGGAAGAGAAAGCAAGCTGAGGAATAAGTGCATTCCCCTGCTTGGTCTGCGTGGCGCAGGCTATCAACACCACGCACAGATAAGACCATATACTGAATGATTTATGAACATGTGCTCGAAATACTGTTTTAAAACGCACTAAAGCAAATAGTAATGCAATGCATTTCGCGACAGACGACGGGAGCTGCCCGTGGTGCTGAATCCGTGCACTTCTGTGCCGCACAATTAAGAAAACATTGATCTATGATATTCTTGTTTTCGCCACACGATGCCCGGGCTTTTTATACAAATAAATGTGTATAACTATACGTTTGTACGTATTTTACCAAGGGGTGTACTGCCAACCTGTGTTTTTGATGGAGTGGGATAACTTGGGTTATCTGTCAATCCACCGCCCCGCCTCCTCTTTCTATCAAGCGTTAACAGTGCGCTTGGTAGCCTCCTGGAACATGTCCATATAGCTGCATTATTGCCGCATTAAATAGCCGCAATTTTAACTAAATTGATGAGATTTGATTGACACAGACCTGCTCAAATGGTCTTCGGATCAAAGTAAAGTGTTTCAGCAAGATGAAACTATGGAGAATCAAGACTTCATTTCGGTTACTTCTGTGTATCAGCTTTTTCCAAAGTAAGTTTCTGTTTATTTTATTTTAGGTCATTTAGTTTGCCTACAAAATCATCTAAAATGTTTGCTTTGGGTTTTTTTTCTTGCAATGAACTTTTAGGATAACTCAATGATAAATGTTACTTTAGATTTTCGTCAACATAGGCTACTTTAAATTGTCGTCAACCTTTTCGTCCTTAAAACTATTCAAGTATGCAATATTATATACTATTGACTATATATTATACAATTATTTATGCAGGCGAAATATTTAGATCATTTGCATAGTTTATACTTTCGATCAAATGGATGGGATATGATCCTCACTTATTTTATAAATGACGCAAACATTATTGTTGTATTTTTCAATTGAACAGTAATATAACCTCCATCATTTCGTTTTATATTTTCACCAGTCTCCCACGCAGCTGTTTCCCAGAATCCGGAAACTTCCAGCCAGTGGTTTAGGGATTGTACTATGACCATAATCCTGTGACCCTTATCTGTATCTCGCTCAAAAGCCTTTATTGCAATAGCAATATGACATCTGGCTTACCCAAATCCACTGTGGCAAATATAAACATTATTCTCCTCTTTATAGCTGTCATATCTGCAATGCTTTTAAAATGATTTCCTCTTGATAAAAACAGAAACAGTAATTTATTTGTGAAACACGCACAATGGGTTTTATAGATGGGCTCTACATTTGGCTTTGGCGAAGTAAAAAAAAAAAATCAACTGTTATCAACGGTTATCATTTCAAATTGACTTGGGTTTGTAACATCACTGTGATCAAAGCCCACCAGTGTTTAATCTTCTAATGTTAAACCAATAGCAAAATTGCTGTTTATGTACATATTGATATTGATATGTGCACCATGGATTAAGAGTTCAATCAACGTATGCCCACTCATGGATGATCCACTCACGGATGAACATGGGAGGCCACGGTTTCTGCTGGTTCATAATGGCAGATTTGCCTGATCTCTTCCATCCACCCGTCCATCCATTTTCTAAACCGCTTAGTCCTGGTCAGGGTCGCTGGAGCCTATCCCAGCATACATTGGGCGCAAGGCAGGGAGGGACGCTCTGGAATGGGACGCCAGTCCAAGCCAGGGCCGCCTGATCTCTTACTACAGCTTTATAGACGAGCAATCTAGCCTGAAATCTCTTTTGTTCCCCCTACGCCATCTGTCATGTTCGCATGTTCTCTACACTCTCTCATTTCCCCCACCCTAGCATCCATATTATAGCCCTTTCTCAGTGTGTAAATAGACAGAATATTTATCATTGACCTTTCACTGGCCAGACTGAAGTTAGACAGTGAGCAGGTCAGATTATCTCTGACATTTTTTGTTGACTGAAAAAAGGCGTCAGTGAAATGGTGGTGCGCAGTGAATTTACAACCCAGCAGGAAGATGTACAGAGCTGACTATATGCTGTTTCGCTCCTCTCCTCTGTCCCAGCCTGTTGGTCTGCGCATGGGAAATACGCACAGAAGCTCCTGAATGATTTATTCACCGACTACACTAGTGCACTGAGGCCCGTGGAGGACACAAACACCATACTGAACGTTACCCTGCAGGTTACTCTATCGCAAATCATCGACATGGTAAAACACTGCAGTATATGCAAATACTCACAACTGTGTACCCTGCATGTTAACAGTACACGTTTATCTGTACAAATACATGTCAAACACTTGCTAGTTTGATATTTCGTCATATTTGTGTTTTGGTACCTTGCTCAATATATGTCAGTCTTTTTAATGATATCCCATCTTTTCCAGGACGAGCGCAACCAAATCTTAACAGCATATCTGTGGATACGACAGGTGTGGGTTGATGCATACCTCACTTGGAATAAAGATGATTATGATGGCCTTGATACCATCCGCATACCTAGTAGTTATGTATGGAGACCTGATATAGTCCTATATAACAAGTAGGTCGGACTGGTATTGGGTTTATCAAGCAAAGCTCTGCGCTCCAACTGTAGTTCATCTTTGTCAGTGTAAAGGCACAAGCTGAACATTTCTCAAAGCCCTTATTCATGGGAAATGTTCAGGCCTCTTTCTGCTTTTTATACACCAGTTTCACAGCGAAAGACAGAAGAGTAAATCATACTATCGGACTATAAAGTATATTGCAGGTGGGGAATATTTTTAGGGGGCCCCAAGCAGGACAGGTCCCTTCAGACAGGCAAGGTTATACTCTAGATACTTTCTGTGTGACAAAGAGGGGGGGGGCCCCCCATCTGTCACATCTTCTCAGTGGGCCTAGAATTCCTAGTGGCGCCCCTGATTAAAACACATTGGTGATCATGACCTGATAGCAACTGATTACAGCACATTACAACACACTAATGCAGGTATCAGCGAATACAAACGCTTATTATTACTGGAAAGTTGTAAAATGCAGAAACAACAATGAGGTACGAGTACAACTTTCTAAAAGATGTTGACTCCTCCCTCTGTTGGCGTTCTTGTGCCTTCTCCTCCAGATTGTTTCAGATCAATTAGATCTGCCAATACTGCATCTTTCCTTTTTTTCAATCAGTGGCTTATGTGATCTGTTGAAATGGGCATCAGCTGCTCTTTAAAAAAAGTATCCATAATATACATATTTTGTTTTTTTGGTATGATTATGAAAATCATCGCTGTGATCATTCCTTTTTCCTAGAAGTGTTTTCTCTGTATTTCAGTGCCGACGACCATTTCACCGGCTCCATGGACACCAATGTGGTGATCCGGCACGACGGGCAAATCATGTGGGATTCCCCGGCTATTACCAAGAGCTCCTGCAAAGTAGATGTGTCCTTCTTCCCCTTTGACGCCCAGCAGTGCAGGTTCACGTACGGATCCTGGACCTACAACGGCAACCAGCTGGACATCCAGAACGCCATGGACAGCGCTGACCTGGCTGACCTGGTGGAGAACGTGGAATGGGAGGTCCTGGGCATGCCAGCTAAGAGGAACATCATTCTGTACGGCTGTTGTGCCGACCCGTACCCCGACGTGACTTACACGCTGAAACTAAAGCGGAGGGCTTCCTTCTATGTCTTCAACTTGCTCATCCCGTGCGTGATGATCTCTTTCCTGGCCCCGCTGGGCTTCTACTTGCCCGCCGACTCCGGAGAGAAGGTGTCTCTGGGCGTCACAGTGATGCTGGCCCTCACCGTCTTCCAGCTGCTGGTGGCTGAGATCATGCCACCCTCCGAAAATGTACCTCTAATTGGTAAGGGCAAAAATGAGCTCAAATTATGAACATGCGGGCCGTGAATTTCACCCTATGTTTGACGATAACGACTTCAAGTTCCGTATCAACAGAGCATTCTTCATGTTGACATTTCTATCATTTTTCTTCCACAGGGAAGTATTATATTGCGACGATGACCATGATAACAGCCTCCACTGCCCTGACCATCTTCGTCATGAACATACACCACTGTGGGCCGGACGCCAAGCCTGTCCCCAAGTGGGCCAAGACGGTAATTCTGCAGTACCTAGCCAGGATGTGCTTTGTTTACGAAGTAGGGGAGAATTGCCTGTCACCGCAACCAGAAAAACAGGAGCCTCCCCCCGCGAAGAACACAAACTGTGGCATGAACGGACAAGCTGGCCCTTGCAGAGAGGACTACGTGCTGAAGGTGGAGAGCGGACAAGAGGGCGTGGGCTCCAAGATCCCAGAGGAGAGAGAGGACAGAGAGCAGATAATGAGCCCCATTGGCTCAATGGGGAAGAACCCTACCAACCACTACAGCGCCTGGAAGAACGGCATGTTCATGAGCATGGACTGTGGAGACGCTACGGGAACCCCAAAGAGGTGCAGGAAGGAAGGTGCGAGCGATGGAGAGAATAAGGAGAAAGAGGTTTCCTGCAAGATCCAGTGTCAGGAGCAGCAGCTCCTGCGTAACATTGAGTATATTGCCAACTGTTACAGAGATCAGAGGGCAACGCAGAAAAGAACTGGGGAGTGGAAGAAGGTGGCCAAGGTTTTAGATCGCTTCTTCATGTGGTTATTTTTCATTATGGTGTTTCTCATGAGCCTCCTCATTATGGGTAAAGCCATCTAACTGCAGAACACTTGTGAAAGGTCATTGGAGTCATGGATTTTTCACTGAAAAAGAAACTTTCACCGAAGCACAACAGAGATGTTCTTTACAAATGCATTTATTTATTTTTCACAGAAAAGCCAAACATTGCAGCAGGTTAATTCAGAGAAATGTACATTTGTCAGACAATGCATCATGTAGACTTGTACGATTCGCTCTACTTGTAGGATCCAATAGTTCAATAACTACCATTGTGTTTTACAAGTTCAGACATTCAACATCAGTTGTAATAAACTCAGTTTCCACTTGCCCCCCCCACCCCCGAAAACCTCCAATGCAATTCTCCCTCCTTCCAAAAGTAGAATTTAATTGCAACTTTTGTAATTGTCCTGTTCTGGGTGTTGTTGTGACAACTTGAATTCCCTGACTTTCTTCTCCATGGAGTGTGAAGGTTAATTAGCGATGCACACAAACAATCTACTGACACGTCAATAAACTTGTACAGCTGAATTAATGATGCTAGTCCTCCGTTAGTGTGTTTTCCACCTTCACAACCTGTGAGTTTCCACAAATTTTTCAAAATTTAAATGAGGGGCTTAGAAAGAGGAATTAAAAAAATGACAATAGTCAAAATTGTGACATCACTTATGAATATTTTCTATTATAAATTTTGAAGTTTTGGTGATTTGGCTTTTTTTAACGCAGAGGACTGCAGATGGCAATCTCATACCACATACTGACACACAACAGAAGGCATGCATAGTTTACTATCTCATATGCAACCCTGCATATGAGATAATAACATTAAACACTGATATGAGCTATTATGATCACAATGCCTAGAAGTAAGAGAAAGTTGAGTAAGATTTACTTGGTCATCTGGAACGGTTCCTTAAGATAAATCACATATAAACAGAAATATCTGTATAGAAGTCAGTAGGTCAGTGTCAGTGGGTCAGGAAATATAAATCAGGTAAGGTTGTATACATAAAATGATAATATATACATACATTTTTGTGTGTCATCCTACATCCTAATGCTTGCCTTCAAATTAAGAGTCCCTCTTCTCAACTCAAAGAACACATAGTTATTAGTTAGGCACTGGGGTGGTGCAAAATATCTATATATGACTGCATTCTGCATTTTCAAGAATTTGAAAGTTTAAAACTAAAACTGTGCTTACATCAAGCAGAACCTACACAAATCCCTCACTAAAAGAATGGCAGTTTCAGCTCTAAGATGTGTGTAAAAACCAGACTTTGTATTACCTACACAATTATTGTTAACTTAGTTTTATAAGGACTCAAAGGTTCGTGGGAGGGTTTTTTCAGGAGAGGCTTGAGAATGAAACCAATAGTAACAGAGCCATTGTAAGAGAGTCACAATAGAGAACAAGCTAGGGGCCTATAACCTTCATAGGCCTTTGAGGAATGTAAGTGATATAATATGAAAGGGACTAGAGAAGCATTTTAAATGTCATACAATGTCTGTGAGGTTCTACAAGGAAATTGGCAAAAAGTGGCTTAATAAATCCAGAAAAGGTACATCAGCAAAAGAGGAGAAATCTTTAATGTTTCCATCTCAACACTCAGTCACTTCTTAAAATCAACACTAGGGGGAGCAGAAACACCAGTAGAGGCAGGCTTCACAAGGCCAACAATCCTGATTAGCAGTAATGCATGATGAGGTCTGTAAATCCATATTTGATCTCTGAAAAAAAAAAGTTCAATAAAAATACTTCAGTTAAATGTGCACCTTCTTTTTTTAATTTATTGTAGTAGGTTCTTAAGGCATTCATCAGTAAGTAAAGGAAATTAAGCTAGGTGGTTTCCACCTCTTATCTGTTGATCTATATTCCCTGCAGCACTGCAGGTGTTGTCATGTATCTAGGGGAAGAATGCAGCACGATTGTAGCAAGTTGATAGGGCCTTTACCAGAAAGTAAAGGAAATTAAGATAGGTGGTTTCCACCTATTATCTTTTGATCTATTTCCCTTTCAACTCAACTGGTGTTTACTTTATCTAGGGGGAAGATCCTGCTTTAGTTTCAAAGTAGGTTAGAGTTAAACAATAACATAAAATGCGGATGGATATAAATGGTTTAAACAATGAAGCAAATATTTTTGAGGGGGAAATTAAGCTGTGTTTACCAAAATGGCCTGGAGGAAGCTTTCCTCTGGGTACATCATCCTATCACTCATCACTGAGGCAGTGATATTTTGTTTTCCTATTACAGTGCTGCCATTAGATATTTGAACTATAAAGATAACTACTTGACTTTACTACAGTTGTTAATTTTAAACATGTTTTTCTAACTATTTGTTCAAATTCTGAATTACAATATATTTATTCACAAAGTTATGCATAATGCATCTATTATATTAGTAGATGTACAGTCATTTATCTCGGTGAGATTGCAATATTATCTGCCCTGTACTTTTAATATTTAATGAAACACTGTGGCCATGTATTTAGTGCATCAGAGTTAGCATAGGAGTTGTAACATTGCACAGAGGGCTGATTTAGAGTGACATAGAGTGTGAATCACTTTGTAACCCAGTTAATGTTCAATCAAAAACAACCTGGCACAACAAAGATGACATTTCATATAAAAACATTAACAATTTTATTGATGAATATTAACATACCTAAGATATATACGATTTCATATTATAGCCAAAGTAAAAAAAAAAGAAAAGTGAATTACCTCTCATTATAATTAAGTTTGATTACATGTGAAAAAAGTTGTTATTCTTTGTCATAAATAGGTTATAAAATGATAAAATGACCAAACTTCTGGGTATAGGAACCTTTTCTTGACCTAAATGTCCTGTTTGTTAATTCATGCTAGAGCAGGAACAGAGGACTGAACAAAGATCTTCATGCTATTCTACCATTGAGTCAGTGGAACGTTAGCCCAGCAAATACGTACAGAGGATGAATTGTCAGTATGATGGCAGAGGTACAGATCTCTCTGTTGTCACTGGATACTTGGCCTTCATTGGATTTTTTATTGGGAGCTGTACAAACTCCTGGGAGAAATTTAGCACCATATCCTGTCCTTTAATTTACACACAAGGCAAGACATCATGCACCCTATTGTGGCCCTGCTGGGATCGTGGCCACACGCGCATTAGAAATGGAGGGCCCATTGTGACTAAATTAGGTGACTTAAGATTTAGATGACTCAATTCTTAAACAACACTTGTTTTACCACACATTCATTTTTCTCTAACTGTCTCTCGGTAATGGCCTAAGTGTAGTGTGAGCCTTAATGCCTGTATACAAGGGTCCAAAAGGCCTCCCTCACTCATTCCAGGTTCACAGACTGTGTCCTCTCTGTTTCCATTGCAATTTTGTTTTATTTGCTGTTTTCATGCTGTGTACTATTATGTATTTTTATTATCAACTGTGAAGCACTTTAGACCTGCTGTTTTGAAAAGTGCTATTTCAATAAAGTTTACTTACTTACTCTGTGCCTCAACAACAATGAGCTACCGAGCTTGGCCTACGTGGGTGGTGGATAATATCTATTTTATTTGATGTATTTAAGTCATCTTAATGTTTAATTAGAAAAATAAATGAATCTAATATAATCTGAGAAAGCAACATCTGGAATTTGACCAAAACTGAGGGTGCATGTGCCACGTGATCTTTCAGGCTATGATGTAATAGTTCTTAGTCACGGTGATAAACAGAAGCTTTGTGTCTTAAGTTTTTAAAATGAAGCCTGCAGATTAATGGTAACGAATAATGCACCCATTAAAACAATGAAATGTAGTTACAGAATTTGATCATTCCTGGTGGCTCCTGGTTCCACTATTCCTACTCACAGTTCACTTAGTTTATCTGCAAGGGAACACACGTTTTGATAAGACAAGTTTCCTTCCCTTACGCTTTGCTACAGGCCGAGGACATTGTACACTGACTACTGCCGTGCGTACTGATGGTGTACAATACACATTACATGAAAGTCAAGTCACTAGTAACTCAGATACAGGATTCATTCAATGGATGTGTGTTTTCATGCTTTATTGTACAAAGCTTCTCTTTGTTGCAGCTACAGGCCATAACAATCCTGACACGGGTTCAAAAATAATTACCTTGTTGTGGCCTTACTTCCAAGACTTGTATGTATATTAGGACTGAGTGACTTTTCTGCTTAGTATTTGGATAATCTTATCCCGTAATGACCTTGTTTGCATCCCATAGATAATCGGATTTAAATTAGCGGGGACAACATGGAATAAAATGTACGCAATTTTCCTTAAATCTGGGTAGTTTGGGAAGCGATGCAGTATGATGGTTAAAAACCCAGACCAGAGCATGACCAGGTAAAGGACCAGGTGACTCGCACAAGTTTGCAGCGCTCTGTTATTTAACTCCTTGTTCTTCTTCATCCAGCAGATGAGAGCTATTCTAAAATAGGTGACGGCTATGCTTCCCATCGAAGAGCTAAACAAGAGCACGGTGAAAAACAGCCCGTAGATGTTGTTGATCGTCACGTCGTCGCAAGAAAGCTTGAATAACGAGGCGTTGTCACAATAGGCGTTTTGTATCAGGGACCTGCAGCGTGACAGTCTCACAGTGAGTCCTATCAGAATAGACACCAGTGTTAAAGACGCGACCCATGCAGATGTCGAGAGCCCTATCACAGCTCTGGTGGTCATTATTGAACTATACCTCAAGGGGTGACATATAGCCACGTATCGATCAACGGCCATAATGATCAGTATCATATGCGAGGCTGATCCAAACGTGTGGCTGTAGAAAGCTTGAGCCACACATTGGTTGTATGTGATCATCCTCTTTGTCGAAATGATGTCGGTCATCAGCCGAGGCAGTAGGACCGTGTTACCAATTAGGTCGTTGACAGACAGGTTGCAGAATAGGATGTACATCGGCTGGTGCAAACTCTTCTCTGTTATGATGAGCACTAGTACTCCGATGTTGGACACTAGGAGGGAAAAATAAACAAACAGAAGTAGGAAAAATAGAGGGTATGTGAACTCTGGAGAGACGTCGAAGCCCTGGATTTGAAGGACGTTACTTTGAATTGTAATATTGTGTTCCATTGTGTTTTATGGTGATGGTAGACCTGTAGAAAAAAAATCCTATTAGAAATATTCATGACATCAGATTGCATAAGGAGGAATTAAATCACATCTAACTAAAAATAAATATTTAAAATTTTAAACATTTAAATTTACATGCTGAATAGAGCAAATAAATCTGTTCATCTTTCATTTAGTCACTTTTTGGTCTGACTATCTTTTTTTAAACTTAAAAAAAAAGTTTGATAATCGCAATCCTTCTGCTGTGTGTGAGCTCTTACTTTTTCTACAAAATGTTGTCCTATGCTCCGGCAGTAACTATCATATTAAGACTGCAATCATCATTCTGCAATGATACGTACAATTTGTATTAAAATGTTGGTGTAACCACAAACCCATTTGCAATCTGCACCCCTGTACCCACAAGCTGATAACATGTATTGCACTAGAATGACGGTGCCCTAATGCTTGATAAAAAATGAAGACCAAGCATTGTACTTTAATAACACTGAATTGGTTCCAGGGGAGTGCTTTACCTTATTTGTGAAGGTGGGAATCCAGACTCAGCAAATAGACCTGGCCCCTTTTATCTAGAACTTGTCATGTTTCATCAGCAAAGTGATGGAACAGCAGTGAGGTCAGAGCATCATGTGACATGGATACACTGTCTGCAGGTTTCCAATGTCTCATATCACAAGACTCTTAAAATAAAGTGTTCTTTGAAAACACTAAAAAGAGTACTGAATGTCCAAAAGGTGCTTGTAAGAACTTTGCAGGGCCGTATGCAGCAGTTGAGAATTACTGAGGTCATGAGACCTAGCCCCTGTATGGGGGGGGTTCATGTTTAAATATGAAAATTGATTCCTAATCCAAATTGGCGTATACTTTGGGTGTATTCATTTTAAGGTATTTGAGGACATGGGTTATTATTTATTATATTATTTATTATTTATTATTTATTATTTATGTGACACGGTGGCACAGTGCATTGCATTGCTGCCTCACAGCAAGAAGGTCCTGGGTTCGATCCCCACCTGGGGTGCTGTTGGCGCCGTGCTCAGGTGGGTTTATCTCCCTGCCTTTCTGTGTGGAGTTTGCATGTTCTCCCCGTGCTCACATGGGTCTCCTCCAATATGGACCCCAACTAAAAACATGCAGAACATCATCCTGTTCTGTCCCTGACCAAGACGTGGAACTAGGAAGCAAGTGGAACTGGTCCCCGGGCGCCGTAGACAAGGCTGCCCACTGCTCCTCGCTGCCCCCTGGAGGAAGGCCAGCCAGGATGGGTCAAATGCAGAGACCACATTTCTCCGGCCACATATGTGTGTGTGTGTGCGTGCCTGGCTGCTCCCTGCATGTGTGTGTGTCGTTGACAAAATAAAGAGACTCATACATTGAGTCCAGTTTAAAGTTAAAGTAAAGTTATTTAAATTGAGAGATTATCAGATGATCTGGTTAAA
>OMKK01076575.1:7775-21642 GCA_900302305.1 Polymixia japonica
ATAGATGCCTTGCACGGAGGGGAGGTGGCAGCCAATGATGCGCTCCGCTGTCTTCACCACCCTCTGAAGGGCTTTACGATCAGCAGCGGAGCAGCTGCCATACCAGGTTGTGATGCAACCAGTGAGGACGCTCTCAATGGTGCATCTGTAGAAGTTTGTGAGGGTTGTGGTGGACATGCCAAACTTCCTGAGTCTCCTCAGGAAGTATAGGCGCCTTTGGGCAGTTTTCACTGCTGAGTCTGTCTGACTGGTCCAGGTGAGGTCATTGTTTATGAGCACACCGAGGAACTTGAAGCAGGAGACTTGCTCTACTTCCGCTCCATCGATGTGGAGGTGTGCATATGCACTGTTTTATAAGATTGTGTGCCGCATACTCAGAAATTCTTGCTAATCTGCAATGTTAGTATGCGATTCCCAACACAACCTAAGTCTGTTTTTTTCTTTTTGGCACATACCATTTTCGACTTTTGTGCGCACGTACACTTTTAGTATGGATCCTACGCAGTGTTTTATAAATGAGGCCTGCAAGACCTGCGTAACCTTATTTTAATCCGTCCCTGCCATTTTAATGATGGCCTTTTATTGAGTTTTATTCTCTGTGAACAACATTGTAACACTATTCCGAAAAAGGCTATATAAAGTTGACTTGCTAAGTAAACAAGTCTTTCTTTCTGTCTTTCTTTCTTTCTAGCCTCTGACTACAGGACACTGGTGGCTACAGGCCTCTGGCAGACTGGCTACCAGGCTGAATGGATCGATGGGAGAGAGGGAGGAGAGGAGAGCTTATCGGAGGAGTCAGTCGTCTGCAGCAGAGATTTGCTCCTTGCTCTGGGTTGGCTGCTGGGTACAGGGCTACTGGAGAGGCTGCTGGCACTCCGAGCACAGCAACTGGACATCACACTGCTGAAACCTACACTGGTGGGTACCACTCACACCATGCAACCAACCAGCGTTCACTGCTAGATTTACAGCATCACACCATTCAACCAACCAGCGCTCACTGCTAGATGTACAGCACTATAAAATGAGACAGCATTCTTTCTGCCATGATGTTTTTCTTTGTATTTCTCTTGTCAGAGGAGTGGGTAGTCTACTCACCCTCCTGGAGGTTTTCTTCTTTATTCAGATTGCAATAAGGTAGAGAGGGAGGATCAAAGTAGGGGACACCCAGGACAGAAAGGTGTGGTGGGCAGGTCTCCCACAGGCCTTAAAAATTCTTAAAAGTTTGTGAATTTGAAAAAAAGAAAATAAGGCCTTGATAGTTTTAAAAACTGACATGACTCATTGAAAGTGCTACAGTGAGAATTCTGTGCAAACCTAGAAATGGCCTATGTGGAATAATGGAATAGAGAATTTGTGTCAATCATTCTTTCTGGAATATACAGTACATCACATCCTAGGCCAGTGCACAGGCAGCCCAACAGCTGCTAGCATATGGAATGCCATTTTTAAGTCAATATTAAATAAATAAATATGCCTGTGAAATAAATAAATATAGCTATGAAATAAATCCTGAAATAAATAAATGAGGCAATAAATATATAAATAAATAGAACATGATAAATAAATGTCCTTTGAAAATCGGCACTTTGAAATAAAAACCTATTTATTTATTTATTGAACTATATTGACTAATTTATATATTTATATTTACATTTCTTTATATATTTATTCCATCATTTATTTTTTTCATAGCCATATTTATTCATTTAATAGGCATATTTATTTATGTATTTCTTTATTTAATATTTACTTAAATGGCTAGCAGGTTTAACAAACTTTGAACTCTGAGTTGATTAACCCTGAGATGGGAAACTCTGAGTTTTTGGTTCCAGAACAGCTGATCAGAGTTTGTTCAATCAACTCTGAGTTAAGATCATGCATGGTGAATGAAAAAAGCCATCATCAATGGAGCTCCGATACCACGATTCACCATGGCAACAGGTAAATAAAAGGCAGAGCCTCCATTTTAATCCAGTAGAGATATTAATGCATGTGTATGCGGGCGCATTTGCAGTATTATGAGTATTAAGAACCATTTGTCTGTGGCGACTTCCCTGCCATGTATTCAATTTGGCATTAGTGACACGCAGTAATGCCATATTAGTGACACTTCAGGTCCAATTACACACCGGCAGTTACCGCTTTTCGCCATAGGTGCTGCCAAAGACAACAAAACTGAGTCAGAGTGGGGAAAGGTGTCAGTAGTTAACACAATAAAGTTTTATTCAGTGTTGGCCATTAATTCATCATTTACCAGACTTACATTTCCTTATTGGATGAAGTGGTGGAATCTGACTGTATTAGGCTATAGCCTACATTACATTTTAAATGTATTTATTCAGCTTTAATCTGACGGGGACAAAACACAGGAGACAGCAACTGAAGATGAAAAATATAGTTAAATACAGAACAAAATATATAGATCAAAAGACAGAGACATGATTGTAAGCTCACAATCTGATCCAGTAATAATGTGCTTGGTGATTTGCCCTTGAAAAGGCATCAAGGTTAAAATACAGTAGATTTTAAAATTTTAGACATCTATTTTTATCTTGGCTCAACAGCATTCAGTGACTTTATTTCAGCTACTTCAACAAATGTAGTAAACTTAAACAGTCACTGAAATGCTGTTAAAACACATTAAGACTATGCACCCTATTTAAAAAAACTCACTTTCAAACTACATTCTGCAGTTGCAGCACAATCCTGCTCACTCAGAAATATTAACATATCATCTCTAATGTTATAGGAATTATGTTCCATCAGTGCAACCAATCACAAATTGAGTGATTGATGAGATAATTATTCATTGATCCTACGTGTCTAAAGCTTCATACCGATTTTTTAAATTTTAACAGAGTGCACATTATGTGCAATAAACATTTCAGTGCAGGAACTTCCCTAACAAACTGACAGCTGTCTTGTGTGCGCATAGTCACAGTGTTATAACAAAAACCAACCTCCACTCGCAAGAAGGACATGTAGAGGTTTTATTATGATCTGAAGGTGACTTGATGCTGTGTAATATTTGAAAGTGAGGGCAAAAACCGCTGTTCAAAGAAATGACTGATGTGCATAAAAGTGGTAACTTTAGATAGTCCTTGATTAACAGACTAATATCTAACCAGGATTTTGATTCTGACATACAATAACCCTCCACTAATTTATGTGCTTCGATACGCGCTTTGATATGGACTAAATCAATGAGGAAATGAAACAACATGTCTGGCTCTGTAAGAGGGAGACAGAGAGAAACTCAGGGTTTGTTGAAGAAAAGCTGCCAGCGAGCAGGTTAGGTTCACAGAGTTTAAGTTACCTCTCTTCCTGGAACAGAAAACCTGGAGTATCCCTCATCTCAGGGTTAACAAACTCAGAGTTTTCGCTAAACCCACTTTCTGGAATACACCCCAGATCACGGACTTGGAAAATAAACTCCCCAACTCTGCAATTTTGAATCCTTCAGCTCCTATTGGAGCTATAGCTCAATTTCAATGAGATTAGTTAACCCTCAATGTTTTTCTGTATCTTAGTTTTATTTACATTTTTATGTTTTAAAGAGACACTTGAATTACACAAATATTAAATTTGAAAAAGAAATATAGATATTATATATTATTGTTATTTTTTATTTTATGTTTCATATTTCATTTTGTAATTTATTTGTTTTATATTTTATTTTTATTTCATGAATAACAGGAGGGAAATATTCTGTATTGAATTTTTCAAAGGACTGGAGGGACTTTCTTTTTCTTTTTGATTAATCATCAGAATAATCGATAGAATACTCGATTTTTAAAATAATCATTAGTGACAGCCCTTGATTATATCTCCAGATGCCCATTTTGGTGGCTAATATTTGTGTCTAATTTCTTGTGTCTTCCTAATCTCTGTCTGTCTCTTAGATGATGAATCCTCAGATTCTGCATAGAGCCCAGTTTGACCCCACCTCCCTGCGGAGACTTCAGTGGCTGATTGGCTGTCTGAGGTTCCAGAGGCGGAGCCTGCTGTCCTTGCAGGAAGAGAGAGCCAGGCTGCTTCATGCGGTGAGAAAATCCCTACCTGAAACAGAATCTACAAATGTTATTCCATTTGCCGGTAAATACTTAGTGGCTATCACAGACGAGGTGGCCGAGTGGTTAAGGCGATGGACTGCTAATCCATTGTGCTCTGCACGCGTGGGTTCGAATCCCATCCTCGTCGGAGCTTTTTTTACGGCGCAGCCTCACAGCAAGCAGATTCTGGGTTCGATTCCCACCTGGGGCGCTGTTGGCACCGTGCTTCAGATGGGGTGGGGTATCTCCCTGCCTGTCTGTGTGGAGTTTGCATGTTCTCCCCGTGCTCACATGAGGTCTCCTCCAACATGGACCCCTACTAAAAACATGCAGAACATTGTCCTGTCCTGTCCCTGACCAAGACGTGGAACTAGGAAACCAAGTGAAACTGGTCCCCGGGCGCCGCAGACAAGGCCGCCCACTGCTCTTGGCTGCCCCCTGGAGGAAAGGCCAACCAGGATCGGTCAAATGCAGAATCCACATTTCTCCGGCCACATACAGTATATGTGTGTGTGTGTGCATGCCTGGCCGCTCCCTGCATGTGTGTGTGTCGTTGACAATAAAAGACTCATACATTGAGTCCAGTTTAATCTAATCTTTAAAAAAACTATCGCTGTGCCCACAAAGGGCATTCACTGCTAATGGAGCAGCTCAAAGGAATAGATCATCAATTCATAAGAACAAGGTGCTTCAATGCTTCCTTTCGTATCTCCTTTAGCATAGGGTACACTGGACAATCCTTTACGAAAGGAAAAGAGATAATGCCGTCCCACAATTCCTTGCGGCAGCAACATTTATTTTACATATATGCCCAGTTGTTTACATATGCCTGTGTACATACTATGCCTTGCTTTTATTTTCTGCACCTTAAGAGATTTATATTTTATATTCTATATTTTGAAATGCACCTTAAGAGATTGCCCTCAAATTTCGTTGTACCAGTGACAATGACAATAAAGCTTTCATTCATTCATTCATTTAAAGCGACGCACCAATCGGCCATTCACAAAAAGAAACAATCAACAAGGGACATAATCATAATCAGCATATTAACCATAACACAGAAGTCTGTCTTTCAAGAAAAAGGTATATGAGACGTTTTTAGCCAGATTATGTTTTTCATTCAACATGTTTGAAACTTAAGAATTATATAAAACTACAGTAGGCTACAGTAGTAGATTTGTAGGCCTAATATGTTATTCCTATCTTGCATAAATTTAACAATTATTTTCATACAATTGTATTGAAGCTCTTCTTGGTGGTTAGGAAATGCAGTCAGCGATATGTGGTGTCTAGTCAGGATACAGGAGGCAGGAATGTCCTTCTACATGTAGATACATAGATGGACAGGCACTATTCCTATTATACTATTCTGTGGGAGTGCAGTTCTAAATGAGGGGGAAACAAGGGACATCAACGTTACGATACTTAGGCTACACTATAATTAACATAAACCTCACAAGTGGCACTAACAACTTTCTACGGTTACAGGAACTAAACAGCGCTAAACGGGCACTAAAGACTATAATCTACAAGAATGCTGCTCGATATGCTACACATACGAGATGGATAAAGGTTATCACTCCATACAAACTCGCTGGTAAATTGCTACATAAACAGTTGGAAAATTTACGACATTACGGTATAAATCACCAACAGTAACGAAACGTCTTCACAATACACAAAATTAACACTTAGAACACAAACTGAGACAATCAATTGGAACTTAACGTGTTAGAAATGGACTGTTTAACCGTCTAACTTTTACTGAGGCCGTTCTCTACAAACCAGCGTGAGCCGTATGCAAAGGACGTTGCCTAGCAACGGGTTAAACCTCGCTGTCCGTACATCTTCATGTTCCTTGAGCCTTTTGCACACAATCATACTAATTGGGATTCATGTTGATACATATGAGTGGACGGGGTTGAGCGTGAGCAACCAATCTCACTGTGACAACCATTTCGTTTCACTTTTGTGATGGTAGCTTATATTCCTTTCTTTATTTAAATTCCAACCTTGGTAACGAAGTAATATTTTTCAGTGGGTTGTCCATGTTTATATAGCCTGCATGAAACAACACAGTAAGAACGCACAGGGCGAAGTATCTAAGATGCGCTTTTAGTCCATCTTCGCAAGTCCTTATGAATTCTCCTTCACGTCTTTCCTTGACCTCGTGACGTTTTCCATCAAGGTCAAGGAAAAGTGGTTAGGAAAGGACATAGGACATATTTACATTACATGTATTAAATTATATTGCCTGTTTTCAACATTGAAATATGTCTCTTTTTTAAACGTTTGGGGAGATGTGATCATGACTAAAATGTTGACATGAAAAAGCCTTGAAAATGTCTTTGAATCTGGGTTATTATATTTATGCTTAAATGGCTTTTTCCACTCAGATACAATTATTTTTTTTAAAGCTGCTATGTATGATATTTTAACAAAAAGAGTGTGCACTGCAATGGATCAGTGACATATGATCTTCACAACAAGTGTCTGCCAGTTCAGGGTCAGCCAATTTGTTGATATTCCCTCTTTTCCAAACCATGTTGACAATCCCCGGCCCATATTCAAAGCTCTCTGGGCCTCAGTGTGTGAGGTTTTTGATGGGGAGAGGAGTGACGGAGAGGTGCTGCTATTGGTAGAGACAGAAAATCACACATAGCAGTGCCTCTTGCAAAACAGATGAGCTAATGTGAAATCAAGTTTTAAAATGTAGTCCTTTGAGATTAAACGTTTTGGATGAGACATTATGCCATGGTGAGGTTTACCTTTATATTGGATAACCTGTACATTTGTTGATAGATTGATGAAAAGTATTGATAGAGATATATTTCAATTATTAACTCTAACCCAGAACTCTATTTTCTTTGAAGGTCCTGTCTGCCAGCCTCCCCTCCTCCTCGTCCTCGTCCTCGTCCTCGTCCTCGTCCTCGTCCTCCTCATCCTCCTCCTCGTCCTCCTCGTCGAATCAGAGCTCCTCAGCACTGCGGGAGGTAAATGTTTGTGTGTGTGTGTGTGTGTGTGTGTGGTTGTGCACGTGTGGTTGTGTGTTTTCAGCTGCTGTCAAAATAAGCTGGGTGCTGGTTTCTGGTTGGGAAAATCGGGAATTTCTCCTGAGCATTCCTTTGAGTGCCATGCTGACTGATAAGAATTCCATTCAGAAACTATAATTTCTGTTATCAAAATGACTGATTTCTAATAGTGTGCTCTGCCCAGGGCTTAAAACTGTTCTAATTATGAACAGAATGTTGATGTGTGATTTGGTTTCTTCTCCTCGGCAGTTAAAATTAAATGTGCATTTAATAGATTACATGGCATGGCAAGGATGTACAACTGAAACAAGAGACACAAGCCTCAACATATTAGACAGGAAAAATGGCAAATTACAATTTAGTAGCAAAATATATCTCCATCAAGCAGTAATGAAATGCAGAATTGACAAACAGTTATTTTTAGGTTATCATTTGGGGATACTCTTTCTTTTTTCCCTTTTTCTTTAACTGCAGCTTAAAGGGACAGTCACTGGTTTGTGTCCAGAATTCCCGCCATTCAGAACCAAAATATTGTTGTTTTGGTTTGGAACTCCAGAATGCGCACCCCTCACGTACCTGTGTGCTCCTCCTTCCCCCGCACATGCTCCTTGGGCATCAGTCGTGTGTCTAACATTGTCACAATTATATATATTGTCCTACAACAAAATCCATTACATATAGGTTATTGGTAGCTATTTATTTAAGACATAATACCAGCTTTTCATCACTTCTAAAACCCTTCTTCTCTTTTAAGGCTCGCCATTCCATAAACACAACACAAATGTTTATGTGGATGACACCCAAGAATTTTCCGTCATTTACTGATTTCCAGAAGCTTTGACGGAAAATTCCAAATGCCATCTGTCATTTTGACAGATAAAACATATTTCGTTTGACGCGAACAGACTCCAATAGTCTACAACACAGTGCTACAACTGTGAAATGATAACAGTCCTAAAAGTAATACATTTAAATACTTTGTGTGTGTGTGTGTGTGTGTGTGTGCGTGCGTGTGTTCAGGATTGTGTACGTATGCGGGAACTGTGTGATCTTCTAGATGCCTATGTGAATTGGAAATCTGTTGAGAAACTCTTCTGGGCCTGGATGGTGAGTTTGACAACAAAATGCTTGTGGTGGAACACAAGACAATACAGTACAATAAAATGCAACACAACACAGTACATTACAATATAACACTACACACTACACTACTACAATAGAATACTACACAACATAATACAATAGAATAGAACACAATGAAACACAACACAACACAATAGAACACGATATAATACAATAGCACACAATGGAACACAACACAATACAATACCACACAATGAAACAATATAATACAATGGAATACAACACAATACAATGTAACAGTACAATAGAACACTATAATACAATAGGAAACAATACAATAGAACACAATGGAACACAAAACAATACAATAGAACACAATATACAATATGACACAATGGAACACAATACAATAGAACAATGGGGGGGGTGCATCAAAAATGGAAACAATATCATTGAAATGTTAGAGTGAAAACGTTATTTTAAAATATCATTAACCAGTGTAGTGTTATTTCGTTATGGTGAATTTTCATACAATCAATGGGTCTTCATTAATAATATTTTTTTCCTGTATATAATTTTTTTTCCTGTAGCCTGTTTCACTGCATTTGCTTACCTTCCCCTGCTGCCAGCTATGAGTCTTGTCAATCCATTGCAGCTTACCGCTTTTAATGGTGTGTGTAACAAACCATCTGGCATGTCAGATTAGTAACAACAGAAAAAATCTAAAAGCAAGGGTTTAAAACTTGGAGTGTGTGTGTGTGTGTAGGACAGCGTGGTGGATTGCCATCTGACAGACAAGAAGGAGGCGTGTACTCTTATTGTGACTCCCAGACTTGCAGCCAATAGGAGCAGAGCTGTTTGTCTCCATGGAAATCATGGGCTAGAGAGGTTGGACAACATGCTGCTGGGACTACCCACAGCACAGGTACACACACACACGCACACACACACATACTTGCGTGCACACACACACACACACACACACACACACACACGTAATGTCACTACCAAAAGCTCATTAAAAGCAAGGGACAACCCTGTTCGTGTTGTCTTCCAGAGAGGAGAGAGAGGGAGAGATGGGAAAAAGACCAAAGGCCAGGAGGATGGTGCAGAGAGCAGAAGAGGAGGAGAAGGGGTGCAGGGAGTATGTGAGACCTCCTCCCTCTCTCCTCTCCTCTGTTCCCTCCCCAGGCTTGCTTCTCTCCCCCAGGCTTACCAACCTAGGCTCCAGAGTGAGAAGTCAGCCCGACACATCGGTAGATCCCCAGCAGAAGGTCCCTGTGACAGTGCTGGGCCCTCAGGCGAGCTGCAGGCATCACAGGCCACACAGTTGCTACTACAGGCCGAGGCCTGGCTGAGAGAGGCGAGGGACACAAACAAACTGGCCAACAGGACGCAGCTACAGGAGATGATCAGTAGACTGGAAGAACTTGTGTTGATACCCCCTTAAACAATCTAAAAATGCAATATCTTTTAGGTATATTCACATATATTCACATTTTCAAAGCTTTCAAAACAGATAATACTAGATATTAGATACTAGTTTACGAACGATAACAACCTTATATGACCGACATACCAACCAATTAATGTTTTAGACATTTCACCACAGGGATCATGAAAGTTTCATCTAATTAAATTAATTTTATCTGACACTCAGTGTGACTTACAATGAGTGGAACAATAGAATAAGATAAGATTTCCTAGACTGCCAAGAGCACAGGCAGTAAGGAGTTCAAAGCCATACTGGCCTAACCGTAGATGGACCAGAGCCAGGAAGGAAAGATAGTGGTTTTAAGCTCTATTAATCAATCCTCGTGATGCAGCACGACATAAATGTCCACTACCTGACTGCAATTGTGTTAGTATGGTTTATTTAACATCTCCATGTTTAATTCGATTTTTTTCTGTTTTGCGTTATACCTTTCCTCTGCTCCTCTGATCTTTTTTTGGTGTTTAATTAATTGTACAACAACCCAACAGAAACACTGTTGCTCCATTACTGGCATCGTAACATACAATGCAAACATAGAAATTGACTGTATTCTGGTTTAGTGTAGCTTCGCTACATTTAGAGGCTATTAAAATTGAGTTTTTAATTGGTTTACTGTAGTAAAACTTGAGTTATGATTTATAGGTATCAGTTAAAAAAGATTATCTTCTATTTAAAGGTTTTCATGAACATATGTGGATATACCCAAAATTTAGATGGTCAAATTAAGTTTTTGTGTTGTAAAAAGGCTTTATAGATGCTGACAATTATTTTTATAATTCCAAATATAATATTTTAATAAATAAAATATATAAAATAAACATTGGAATAAAAACAACTGCTTTTGTTGATGTTATTGCAACCTCAAGGTTATTTTGTTGTAGAATATACAGTAAGATAATTGTGCACTTCAATGCATAATGAGTCATCAGTTAATTATTATAAGCAGAAACTGTATCCAGCTGCATTCAGTAGTTATCAACTTGTCATCCAGTTAGTATTTAATCAAGTCAAACACTAGCTTCTGTCATAAAAAAAATTGCAACTTTATTTATACACACTGAATAACATACATTAATTAATTATCCACAAACTAAAGTTTATTTCATAACACATAATCAACACCAATATACCCATTTCATCCCCACCAGGTAGAGATGTATTTTCATGTGGCACGACCAAATACATTGATTATTAGCTGAGAAAGAACTTAAAGGGCTGGAACTCTACTTAGCATCAACTATTGACCACCAATAGTTTGTGTATGTAGAATGAGGTTAGAGTTGAATGATTAGTATAATATTACATGACCTTAAGGGTTAGAGCCTGTACATGTCATTATTTTGCTATCTCTGAAAGTTGACCACCAATAGTGTCTATGAGTTAAAGTGGAGTTAAAGGAAGAGACTGTACATGACATCACTGAGAATTAACAACCAGTAGTTTTTGCATGTAGGAGTTGAGCCACTTCTGTCTCTCCATGGCTGTGAGCAGTTTACTCTTCTCTCTGAAGGCTGCATCATCAGCCACCACCATGTTTCTCTTGACTATACCATCTTCCTGAGGGGACCATTCACCAGGCCAGCCCTTCTCCACCCTAGATGTACACAAACAAAGGGCTACAAATTATTCAGGTCTAGAGAATGACAATAAAGCAAGTGGAAGAAAGTTGGGTGGCTGTGGAATCAGCAGTAAGAACAGAATAGCTAATAACTTGGCACTTGGTATCTTTGTAACTCGTAACTTATAGACCTCTGCACAGACAAGGAGGGGTCAGACTGCGATGAACAGACACAATTACAGTAGGAGTAAAACATGAGATGTTAGCCACATAACAGTTAGGCCTTTGCAGTTTTCATTGACAGCTATATTAGTATCTGTAACATACATATGGATGTACAGTAAACGTGGATGGTGCTATCTGATGAACCGATGAACAGTCATGGCATTTATTGTGGACCTCTCCTGGAAAGCATTGTTTGATTTGATTATGGAGAGACTATAAGAGACAGTGAGCCTATTATTCACTGTGTAATTACCTGGTCTTAGGCCCCTCTGACAGCCATGCCGCCCCTAACAGACCTGCCTTGCTATTGGCTGCCGCCCCAATGCTAGGCATCATCTGAATGCTCCAATCACGGAGAGAGATGGAGGGGAAGAGGACGTTATAGTCGTCCCGTCTTGGTTCATCTGAATCGTTAGGGCTTCTAAAATCGAAAAGATAGTAAGGGAAGTTAGCCAATCAGTCATAGGTTGTGTTTGGAATTGCATATTAACATACTATTCAAGTCAAGTCAAGTTTATTTATAGCCCTTAATCACATGCCAGTCTTCACAAGCCCACAATCACAAAGAATTAAAACACACCCCCTGACCTTCACTATGAATAACTATTAATACTAAGTATGATGTGAAATTGAATATGTAGTATGTTCCAACTGCATAGTATGTGGATTTTGTGTACGTGAGAAATGCCCAGATGTATACTAGATTAGCAAGAATTTATGAGTATGGTTCTCAACATGCATTGTGTCTCTTCAGACTGCACAATGCTCGACATACACAGTCTCCACGGTAGCTCGACCGATAATGTTGTGATTGATACACTTCAGTGTGAACAGTCTGCTGGTAATGACATACTTAATTGTTCATTTAGTATGCAGTACATACTGATTGAGTATGTAGTAGGCAGTATGTTAGTATGCGATTCTGAACACAAACATAGTGATGGCAATTACCCTCTTTTTTCTTTTTTTATGGGGGCAGGGGTTACTAGGTTTATCTGTGAAATAATCACTAGGATAGTGATAGGGTAAGATTTGGATCAGATTCAAACTTAGACATCCCACCAATATAATTTAATTTTGCATGTGTGGACTAGGTTTAGAAACACCAAATTACTCAACATTACACAAGGTGACAACATATCCCTCTAACCTGACATGGGAAGTCTTCACTGGAAAGTGTTTGGAAAAGGGCAGGCACTTTCAAAAAATACTTGGCAGGTGATTGGATGAACCATCTGTCTATCACAGTCTATCACGGACTAAACCACGCCCGTAGCTGACAGTAGTTCCTAACAGGACGCTGATTGGTCCGCAAAACTGAGGTTCGGCCACAATCGAATGAACTTGAAGTCTGACGAGATTCTCACATGAACTTGTGATCTCATGAATCCAGCTGCCTCGCCAGGTAAATATCCCTCTGCTTTGTCAGTGAATTTACTACTTTGAATTTACCCTCTGTATGAAATGTGTTATGTAAATAAACTTGCCTTGCCTTGAATGCAATTCATGCAACACCTATTATTGCAAATGTTGCACTCTACTTTTATCATTGCTTTTATTGCCGAAGTGCATCTAAATGCTACTGCTTTTTCGAGTTTGGCTCATTTTTCCCGCAAACACATCTAGTTCTCACTGTTAACGTAAAGGGGAATGGATTTGGGGCAGGCAATGAAATTTTGGCACAACAATAAAAACTAGGGCTCTCACCAAGTACGACTCGGTTCCCTTCGTTCAAACCAAAGAGCCGCTGAAAAGAATCGAATCATTCGCGGACGTAACATCACTAGTCAGTCAGTCAGTTAGTTAGTTAGTTGCTTAGTTAGCTGCTGTATAACAATAGTGGTGGAGGTTGATGCAAGCAAGTCACTCATTGATTTACCTAGAAAGTCACGAATTAGTCAGTTGGTTCATTGGTTGGTTGGGTTGGTTTTTTAGTTGGTTTGTTGGTAGCCACATAGTCAGTTAGTAACTTTACTATGTCATGCATTCAGTTGGTTGGTAGGTCAGCCAGAAACTGTAGTAGTAATTGTCATGAATAGTTCATTTTTAGAGTCTGTGTAGCAGTTATATTTATAATAAGTAGGGAGGGATTACCTGAGTGGTAGTTGAGGTTGAGGGAATCCAGAGGTCACCATAGTCATACCCAGAATGCATAGCAATAGGAAGGAAAGACGAGGAAAAGCAGGCAACTCAGACATCCTGTAAACACAAAAACTGAGTTAGAGGCCCCCACATGACAAAAGTACTAGTATTATCTGTTTTTAGTTTTTTGGCAGCGAGGTGGCATAGTGGTTAAAGAGACAGTCCTTTAATTATGGGACCCGAAGTCAACGATCGGCTAGGGGTGGCACAGAGTGTTGTTTTATTTATGTATTATTTTTGCCAAAGCACTTCCCTTCCTGAATTAGGGTATATC
>OMKK01076575.1:31784-42200 GCA_900302305.1 Polymixia japonica
ATGTAGTATTACTGTAATTATGTGTGTGAAACAGATAGAGCGAAAGAGAGTTGAGTGTGCGTGTGTGTGTGTATGTGTGCATACCCTCTCCCAGTGTTAGTGAAGGGTCCATCAACTCCATCATATATTCTACATCCAGCTGCAGGTTGGCTAAGTTGGATCTAGCCAGGGCGTACATCATCACAGGCAGGAAATCATCAGCGCCATGGGCCCGCCCTAAATACAGACAGACATGCATGTAACTTGGACAGGGTAAACTCTAGAGATGAAACCTGCCAAAGTCCATGTTGACGTGGACAAGGCAGACATCATAACTGTAAATACTTGTTTGTGTTCTGTAATCCGAAAACATTTAAGCCTATGATATTGTTTGAGATTGCACAAGAAATGCAACGTGTCAAAACCAAAGACATCATAAAGGTGGCGATACTAACCCTGGTCATGGTGAGTGGATGTGTGTGTAGGTGTGCGTGTCTGCTTGTGTGTGGTGATGGGGTAGGGTTGGGATATCGTGCATTTAAGGTACGGTGAAGGATTAGGAATAAGGTTATGTTGCCAGAACAATAGGTCACTGCAGTAACAAATATATAACAACATAATATACTATACATAATATAAAATATATAACAATATACCAGCAGACATACCACTAACAAACAAATATGGAAGCCTATAGGGAACTTTATTAAAATGATAATGTAAACTTGAAAATGAAAGTTTAATTCCACAATAGCATTATAATTTTCCACATATCTGTGTTATTTGAGTAAAAATATTTTCACAAACTTGTATGGGTGTTCTATGCGATGGCATTCTATGACCATCATAGAACGGCATCATAGAACGGCCATTACTTTTTTTATTAATTACATTTTCATTTTGAGTTTACATTATCATTTTAATAAAGTCCCCTATAGACTTCCATAGTATTACTATATGCCTTTGTAATTGTGTTAAAATACCTCAGAAGAAATTGTGTTGCCACATGTTGCCAAGTAGCACAGTCCTCCAGGGGGTCATAACTCTGACCCTTGATGGACCCTACTGCATGTTTTCCTATAGGTTGATCTGTCTTATAAGCATCAGAGGGCCAATCATGTAAGACTTCTATGTTTGCTAGAAAACTATAAGAAAACAGTGAGTTCTTGTCTCTCGGAGAGACAACTTCCTTTGTATCAAGGTACTCTCAATATATACTACTCTCTCAATGTACACTCAATATATTTGTATACAATGTATTTTAAATTTCAACCCGTCAGTGTTTTACGTGTTATTTCAAGATTAGTGGGTGTTTGCAGGCGATTTCCACGACAGACAACAGTGGAAAAAGAAACATGATTATATAAAAACAAAAACAAAAACAAAAAATGTTTACAGCCTGTGTTCGTTCTGTGTCCACTGTATTGTGAGTTTATGTGTATTTCTACATGTGTGTGTTTTTTACTTATGTATTTTTACTGCTCTGACTGACTGTAAAGCACTTTGGTCAACTTCTGTTGTTTTTAAACGTGCTATATAAATAAAGTGGATTGGATTGGATTGGATAAAAGCAGGCTTTTAGAAACCGGGCTTAAGAAGTGAATAACAACAACCCCCATCGTTCCCGACACATCTGCACTGAAAAGGTTTGGATGTGCGAGTCAACAAGTGAAGTACTGCCAAGAGGCATGGGAAGGAATTTGGTTTGAAGTAGAAGTAGAGAGAGTTGCAGTCGTCCAGGCAGGAGTAAATAAAAGGGTGCAAGACTTTTCCCAAATACTGAACGCTACAAATGTCTTTATTTTGGAGAAGATACAAAACTATGAAATGGATAATGTAACAATAAAGTCTGTTTCTAAAAGGTCACGTAAAACTCTGGAAAGAGTTGCTCAACAAGTTAACAAGTAGGGGAACGGAGGCATTTTTAAACGTGAGAAAATCAGACGTGTATCTGGAGTCATCATGGGCTGCATAGAAATGACAGTATAATAAATAATGTATTAATGTTCTGCTGCGTTGTGTTGAGTAATTAACTTTGCTTGTGTCATTTTTTTCTTCTTAAAAAAAGTGCAGGTTATGCAGTAGTATGGGAGATATTTATTAAAACATATATGTTGCATTTTGTGATACATATTTTATTTTAACTTCAAATGTGTTAGTATATTTAAATGTGTACTTGTGCTTTATATAACTATATTTCATATAGAGTACTTCTCCTTTTTGTACACACGCACACACACACACACACACACACACACACACACAGTCCTTTATGAGTCACAGATCATCTTGCAACTTGAACTTGAAATACGTAGGAATACTATTTCATTTTATTTTCTCATCTAGCTTTTCAGATTGTTTACTGTAGCAGCTTGGTTTGGTCTTGCTGTTGCATATTGTTGTTACTATATTTAGGCTTAACTGTTCTTATGATGATGCTGCTAAATGTGGGAATCTGTTGCATTTGCGCTTAATGACGACTTTTATAGCACGTTTCTCTGGGCTATATTGTAGCTATTATTTAGCTGGCTGTTGTTGTTTTTCAGGCCTGTTGGCTCGTCTTTGAAATGCGTGCGGCAGTGTCATGGTGGTGTTGTATCGGTAACGTTAGTGCAAAAAAACATGAATCAATCTCTCCCTCTTAGTAGAGTGCGTATGTGAGCGCGTGGAGAACCTGGATGTTAAAGGTAGCCTACAAGCGGGCGGGAGGTTCTTGTGCGTACTATGAAATAGAATCCTGCCGGCGCCACTGATCGGTAGAGAGAGAATATCACACAATGTCACTTTAACACAAGGTAGAAAAACGCAGATCACTCCACTAGTGTCAAGAAATGAATGCTTGAGTCAAGAAAATTCTTGAAACAAGTTGATGGACACAAGTAAAATTATCTCACTGCGTTGACAGATTTTTTTCACTTGTTGCGAGTGTTAGGTTAAAATGCTTGTTAAGACGGACATTTCTTACATTGTTGACATAGGGGTCAGAGGTTAGGGGTCAGTGGTTCAGGTTAAGTTACCTGGGGAGCTGACAGACATGGAGTCATAGATGATCTTGCAGGTTTTCAGCAGTAGCTCTATCTTCCTCTGAGGAGAATACTCCAGGTGAAGACTGTTCAGTTTACTGCTAATCTTCTCCATAGCTGGAGCCTCTGGGACTGCGGTGGTTACTCCTAATGCTGTGGTGGTACTGCCTAGGACTAGAGACTGGGAGACATAATAATCGAGATATCATTAGGATCGTATGCACAGTGGTATTATAATATTATTACTAGTGTAATATAGCTACTTTTAATGTTATGGTTTCACTGCCTGGGACTAGGTACTGCTGATATTGTAAGGCAAGGCAAGTTTATTTGTATAGCACATTTCAACAACAAGGCAATTCAAAGTGCTTTACATAAAAGTGGGAGCATGTAGATGTTGAACAGAAGAGGCCCCAGAATGGAGCCTTGGGGAACTCCGCATGTCATATTTGTCTACTCAGATGTGTAATTACCTATAGACACAAAGTAGTCCTTTAAGTAGGATTGAAACCAGTTTAGTACTGTGCCAGAAAGTCACACCCAGTTTTCCAGTCGGTCTAGTAATATGTTGTGGTCGACCGTGTCGAATGCAGCACTGAGATCCAGTAATACTAAGACTGAAATTCTGCCACAGTCTGTGTTTAGGTGGATGTCATTGAAGACCTTAACAAGAGCAGATTAAAAGCCTGTTGGCAAAATATCAAGGCAGCAGGAGGAAGATTTCAGATGTTGTGTAATGTCCTCCAAGTTTATGGAGAAACATCTGTGTTTTATGGTTGATTGGATCAAATTGTGTCATAGTATTTGAATTGATTTCAAGTGGACACAGGGACAATACATATCCTGTACCTGATATGGAGGCACTGACTGTGTGTCTAATTTTCTGAAATTTGTCAGTGAAGAATGTGGAGATTTGTTTTTCGCCATCTTTCGCCATAATATATTCTAATCTAATCAATTTCTACTAATACTACAACATATAATAATAGTAAAAGTGAGAGGTATTTACAGTACCTGGGTCTGTGATGTAATTCCTGCCTCTGTCTCTCCAAACTGCAGTAGATTGGCATTTATAGTAACAATTCCACTAGTATTGCTATTTTCTAACTGCTACTGCTAACACTACGAGGATATATTCTCATACTGGAGTGCTGTCCTACCTGGTTCTGTGCTAGTTGTTGTAGGCTGCCATCCTCTGTGTGAAGTGTCTCCAGGCTTCGGTAGATTGGCTCTCTTAGTGGCTTCAATACACTCTTACACAGAGCTACTTCAACTATGGCCTCTGAATGGATAAACCCACACACAATGGCAGAGACACATGTGTATTCACACACACACACACACACACACACATATACACACAAACATATTTTATACTCATATTACCATAATACACTCTTACACAGAATTGCTTCCTCTATGGTCTCTGAATGGATAAAACACACACACAGACACACTCACACACACACACACACACACACACACACAATTAGCATGTTACTTAGCTCTCCACTTACCTAGTTTGTCTTGTGTGTACTGATGCTGTGGTTCTATCAGGGCCTGCAGTTCTGTACTCTGCAGCAGGTAGCTCTTCAACTGAGTCATCATCTGTCTGATCTCCTGCAGCAGCTCCGTGGAGGAGGAGTGACGGGACATGGTTTCCAAGGTAAATGCACGGTGCTCTTTCACCTAAATATAAAAAAGATGTTTACATGACAATCAATGTAATTAGAATTTGATGACTGATTGATGACATTGCAGGTTTGGGTTCATATCACAGTCCTCCAAGTCATCTTATTCCACTGATCTCAACGCAGGCTCTCTCACACACACTTTTTTTTTACCACTGTTTTACTTGCTCAGGGTACTCACCAGATTGCCAAAGTAGCTCACAGGGTCCCTAGCCAGCTCTACAAGGCGTTGCGTGAGGCGGCGGTCATGGCTGATGAGCCCGGTGAGGACGGTGGACAGGCGATGACGAGCGCGGTCCAAAATAATCGTGGTGGAGGTTCTCTTCACCGAAGCCTTGGGGCTCCGGCTGTCTGAGGAGCGACTGCAATGAAACGCACTGTAAACCTCATGAAAAAATTTACATTACATTTTACAGTAAAAAATGTATTCAGCTTTATATTTTACATGACAATTTACTGTATATTCACATTGCTTTTCACGTTTTTGTCCACTTTACTGATGTGTTGAACCAGAGAAGAACAACTGCAAGCAGTTGAATTCTGGACGTTTCGTGGGCATTCAGCATTTAAAGACATTTCTTTGATTTCACTGTTCTATCCTTTATTTCTCCTTTCTAGGAGGACAGGACTCAGGCTTTGTTCCTGTGATAATGCTATGCTGTGTATTTTGTTCAGCCTACCACCTTACATTGACAGCTAACCTACTAGTCTATAGCGGTTTATTCAGTCTACATTACATTGACTGGTTACCTAGATTATAGGTTTTTTATTAAGCCTAACTCACTTTGACTAGTACTTGTCTCTGCTCTGACTCAGTAAACCACTGCACTTGACCATCTTAACCCATACATCTGTGTCTCCATAGCAGGGGACCGTCCTCGCCTTGTTTTTCCCCTCTAGGCCTACACTGTAAAAAAATATCCATCTTAATAGTTCATCTATTCTCTATTTAGTCATAAAATTTAATTTTTTGTTAAAGCAAGTGAACCTTTTTGAAATAATTCCACTTATTTCCAGTGGCAGAAAGCAGGACACTCCACAAGTAACTAAGAAAATGATACTTGATGCAAGAAAAGTCTTGACATTGGAAAGGAGAAATTATCCCAGTCCCGAGTCCATTCTGATAAACTCACCTCTGGTTCTGCTCCTGCTCCTGGTTTGTCTCTCCTTCTTCCTCCGTGCTGCTGGTAGAGCAGGAGTCAGGGTCTGTTCCCACCACAGCGCCTCCCTGTGGCGAATACAGGGATACGTCTGGCCGCCGCGATGGGGAGGGAGGGGCCATTTTAATTCCAGCACCCTGATTGGGGGATCCTCCTCCAATGGGATTGGGGCATAACGGTGCAGGCTGGGAGGGTGTTTTCCTCCTTGGGGGCGGGACCGGACGCGAAGGCTTCTTTACGCTGGGATGGAGGTTGGAGCTGGATTTCTGCTTCTCCTCCTCACGACCTTTCTCTGTTTTCACCTGTTTCTCCTCCCTGTCTTCCTCTTTCTCCTTCCCCTCCTCTCCCTCTGCTCTCGCCTCCTTGTCCTCTCTACGATCGCTACCGTACGAAGAACCTGCATCTTGAACCACGCCGTCCATCAAGGTTGAGTTAGTTCCTTTTTTCTCCTCCGCTGTCTTGCCTCCTCCTCCCTCGTTGTTCTCAGCCAGGATGTGTCCTTTCTCTCTCGTCTCCTCTCCTCCTGTGCTCTTCCTAGAGGAGGCGCGCTGTAGAGGAGCAGGGGGCAGACGTGGAGCAGGCCGGCCCTGCGCAGGGACAGGAGGCCTGAGGGGGGCAGAGGATGTCGAAGTTAACTTCCTCTCTTCTCTCTCCCCTCCCCCTCCTCCCCTCCTCCCGCTCTCCTCCACGCTTCCTTCCTCTTTTCTCTCTGCAGCTGCTGCGAGCGAGCAGGAGGAGGCCAACCCCGACGCTGAACCTAGGCTGGGAGGCCGAGGGGGCGGGCGCTTGTATCTAGGCAGTATTTCCGGGTTGGGTGCTCCCTTACTCTGCTCTTTGACCTCTGACCTTTTCTGGCTTCCCCCGTTCTGCAGGTTACAGTCATGGGAGGAGTTAGAGGTGGTATTTTCTGATTTGGAGCCTTGGGCGGAGCTTGAGGCTGCATTCTGCAGTTTGGAGCCTTGGGCGGAGCTTGAGGCTGCATTCTGCAGTTTGGAGGTAGGGACAGGGTTGGAGCCAGGTGAGGGATCCTTCACGTGTTCCTCTACCGTGACAGGGTTGATGTAGCAGAACTGGATCTGTGTGGTTGACAGGCTTAGATGACTGCTGTGTTCCTGATCCAGAACCAGGTCCTGGCCCTCTGCCTGGTGGTTCAGCACTGACATCCAGAAATCTGTAGCACACACAAGAAGGAAGGTTACTTTGTAAGCTTTTGCAGATAAATTATTGCCAGTTTAAGGGGTTTGATTGTTCTATTGACCAGTAAATTAAAGAGTGAGAACAAAATGAAGATTGGAGAAAAAGAAAGAGAGGGAGAGGAACATTAGACACACACATAGACAGAGAGACATAATGTTAGAGAGAGAGAGCGAGAGAGAGAGTACCTACCCTCTTAAATAGACCAAATAAAATTAAAGTTTAATAAAATCACATATTAATTTAATAATTGAGATATGATAACAATATCTGTAGACTTTTCAACCTGCTCCCATTCCAGAGATGACCTCCAGTTCCGACTTGGTTGCCATGCCAATGACCCTGGGTAACCTTAGATGAACAGGCAGGATGTCCCTGATTGGTAGATGCAACAATATAACATCAATTAGTTTAACAATATGACATATAAAGAGATCACATAATGTTAATTGCATATGGAGAGGGTGTATTGGCCAGTGTGTGTGTAAGTGTGTGTGTGTGTGTGTGTGTGTGTGTGTGTACGTGCTTATGTGTACATGTTTTTGTAAGTGGATGTGTACGTGGTTATGAGCACATACATGTGTATGTACTCAGGGTTTCCATTAACCGGCATTTGCCGGCCATTGGCCAACTAGAATTTCAATTGGCCGGTAAATATAAATCTTGACGGCCATCTTGGCCGTTTTTACATTTTGGTTTTTTATTATTATTATTATTATTAATAGGGTATTAAATAAAGTAACACACCATTGTAATACGAAAATGTATAACAAGTTTTTTCAAGTTTTTATGAGCATACATTGACTGGCAAATTGTCAGTGAATATGCGTTGGCGTGGTTTACTGAATGCATAGACTACTACGGCCCTCCTGTTACACACACTCACAACAATCACACAAAGCCCTTTGTTGTGGTAGTCTACAGTAACGGCGAAACCGTAGTACCAAAAACAGACAACAATCTTTCAGGCCGGAGTGGCTGGATTTCTAGCAAAGTAGTTACAGCGAAGTAGACTACGTTCATTTTATTTTGTGTAATAAAATATTTTTATTACAACATAATGAGTTTGGCTTTGTTTTTAAACATGTATTTGCACCTATCTACATTACACACGCATGTGTATTACATGTGGCCGTTAAATTTTACATTTGGCCAGTAAATTAGAATCTTATTGGCCACGTTGGCCGACCAAAATAATGGCTAGCGGAAACCCTGTATGTACTATATGCGCATGTGCAAGTTTTGTGCGTGTTGTGCATTGTGTTATGTGTCCACTATTACCTGCTGACACAGTAGAAGGAAACTAGTTTGAAGATGTTGTCAAAAACCAGACAAGAACCTTGTAAGTGGAGAACTGAGAAGGAGATGAGGAAGAGACATAAAAGATAACTTGTGAGTATTACCGACTGCTCTGCCACTTATTAGAGTTTAAGTTAAGCCTAAACCTTAGTTAAGGTCAAATATTTGTTCTCCAATATTGGGTTGATTCCAAAAGGGTCGGTTGATGTTTATTATCGTTGTAGTGTCTTAAGTATTGTTTTATGGTTGTCTACAGCCTAATTCTTCATTGCTGCGACATCACATAACAGCATACAACCATATTTGAGCATTTCTTTTGTTACAGAGAAGAGTTAATCAGGACATCACATTCACAATCACTGTTTCAATCACAAACTGCTAATAAGTGTTTACATTACATTTCTGTGGTATCTGAAGCTATATTATTAATAGTAGTTGAATTTCTCACCAACTCAAAACCCGGTTCTAAACTGGAACCGTTTATAACCTGGTCAAAACTAGAATATTGATAAGGTTCTGCTGTCAAAGTACCGAACTTATAAGCAGTATCAATAAGAGTTGTAATATCGATAAAATCCTAACAATACCCATCCCTAACCATCACTAATAATTACTGGTGCTAGGTACAATACTTACATGTCTTGTGTTGTTTGACCACCAGGTTGTGTATGAGTGGCGCCCCCTCTCTGTCAGGCGTAGGTAGGCGTACTGACAGCATCATACCCTGGTCCTTTGTGCTCTGAACCAGGAACACCTGGAAAGGTCAGTGGTTACACTATTGAGATCTAAACAATGCAAAACATCAATAAAATGGACGAACTACTCGCGCGGATCAACTTCCAGCGGGACATTTCCAACTGCTGCTTGCTGGCGTTTACTGAGACCTGGCTGGACCCTAGGGTACCTGACGCGGCCACTACCCCGATTGGATTTACCATCTACCATCTACCGGCAGGACAGAACTGCAGAGTCAGGTAAACACAGAGGCGGTGGGGTCTGCATTATGGTTAACTCTCGTTGGGGTTCGGACGTAACAGGTTTTATTGTTGGCTAACATGAGGAAAGTTTTGCCTAAATATCACCAGCACATTAACTTTCCTACCCGTGGTGATCAGACTCTTGACCATTGTTATTCTCAACTACGGGACAGCTACAAACCCCTCCCCTGCCCTGCCTTAGGCAGATCACACCTCTATTCCTCTCCTCCCAACCTACAGGAAAAACCGGTTGTTCGAGCAGTCCAGCGCTGGAGTGAGGAATCCTTTGCAACTCTCCAGGACTGTTTTGAAACCACAGACTGCCAGATGTTCTGTGTTGCAGCTGATGGGGACATTGATGAATACACAGACTCTGTCTCAGCCTACATCACCAAGTGTATTGATGATGTCGTTCCAAAGGTCAATGTTAGGACTTACCCCAACCAAAAGCCCTGGGTTAATGGTGATGTCCGTGCTAAGGTCAAAGCACGGTCCTATAGCTGCCTATAGCTCGGGGGACCATGGAAAGCCATCAGAAGTTGGAGTCTAATTACCACAACTCCGACCCCAGACACATGTGGAGGGGACTGCGCACCATCACAGACTACAAGGGGAGAAATGGCAGCGATGCTCCACCCTTCCTGACACCTTGGACCCCCTCCAATTTGCATACTGCCCCACAGATGATGCCATCGCCCTGACGCTGCACACTGCCCTCTCCCACCTGGACAAAGGTAACACATATGTGAGGATGCTGTTCATAGACTACAGCTCAGCATTCAACACAATTGTGCCCACCAAGCTTGTTCCCAAGCTCAAGATCCTGGGTCTCAACACCTCCCTCTGCAACTGGATCCTGGACCTCTTGACTGGCAGACCCCAGGTGGTCAGAATGGGCAGCCTCACCTCCTCTGCACTGACCTTGAGCACCGGAGCCCCTCAGGGCTGCGTACTCAGTCCCCTCCTGTACGCCCTGTTCACGCATGACTGTGTGGCCACACGCAGCTCCAACATCATACTGAAGTTTGCGGACAACACCACCATCCTGGGTCTCATCTCCAACAACGATGAGACCACCTACAGGGAGGAGGTC
>OMKK01076587.1:3977-25429 GCA_900302305.1 Polymixia japonica
CTGAAGCCAACTTAGTATACAGGCAGAATTATTTGCTGCCCGCTGGGGTGTTATTACTGATGATAATTTATTTTTTTCAAATTCACCAAATTTCATACAATGAGGGTGTTTTTAGTTGAGCATCTGCCTGATTTTCTCTTGCTCGTATCTTCACTCTCCCAAAGGGCTTTTTTACGTTGTTCACATAATATGCTGGGTATGAGGGTTTTTTTGGGTCTTTGCTTGCTTTTGAAGTTATTATAAGGATATTGTTGAGAGCCCCGTGGGCTAATGTAATTAAATTGAAAATGTTTGTCAATCTACCCTGCAGAGAGGGGGCATTTCAAATTGTCTTGTTGTTATTAGCTTGCATTTTTAGCTTTGTTTTAGGCAGGTGGCCAGTGGTTTTATGACTTTTATGCAAAACAACCCATGACCATCTCCTGTCTGGCCTGTTGGAGATGCCTAGTGAAGACAGAACACTGATGTCAAGAATGTTATTTTTTGCATCAGGAATATTTTCTACCTGCCTGATATCACTTCTGAGCAACTGGGCAAAAAAGTATGTCAAAAAATGTCATGATAAACTGTCAGGAAACCAATTTCTTACCCATAGACGTTTAAACATCTTTTCAAACACTTTCTTCAGTAATTTCAAGGACACAATATTCATTGGTGAGAAGCAATTTTCACTGTTAAAGGCTGTATAGTACCATCTGCAGCGCTCACATTTTTTCCAATTTCCTCTGATTGTTTGATAGAAGGAAGGACCACCAGCATGTTGTTTTGGGTATTGGTTTGTTTGTGTATGTTTATTTGCAATAAATGGTACGTTTACATTTTTTGAATGTATCTGTACATATCTATGACATACTCAAACAGAGAAAACCACACCAGGGATCCATGGTGCAGCTGAAGCCATGTGGTCATAGATTAGTGATCGGATACCTTATGTGCATGGAACCATAGTGTAGCCCAGAGTTTGGCTGGACTCCGTCCCCAAGATATAGTGGATCAGAGCTGCACCTTGGTGTTCACAAGACGCACGTTGTCATCCATGGGCTACTTCTGGCTTCTCCTTTTGTTACTCTTAGATGCTAAATTACTTCTATTCCCTATTCACATCTTACTGCTGGGACTTTTGCTTGTAATTGTTGATGATATATTGGGATGTGAAAGCTGTAGGGATATGTCAGTTGCAAAACACATTATTTTGAAAGACAGGATACTGTACTTGATTTTGATATCAATTTCCCCTCTGTAAACACTTTGAAATATGATTGAATCGTGACCCGGGACTGCTGCAGATAGATTTGTATCCTCTTTTTTTTTTTTACCATGGTGATACATATCAATTTAGACAGACAAAGAATAGTGGTTGGGTACAGATGGAAAGAAAAATCTCAATAATGCCAGTATTATCATTTGGTTAAATCAAATTTGAAAGCTCCCTCAAACCTTCAATTATTGAAAAATTCATCTTAGGAAATTTGTCATATTGAACTTTGTTAGAAATAAGTAATGATGAATGCTTTGTTATGAGTGGGTTCTGTTAACTATTTTGTATTGATTGAAGTGAGAGTTATCCTGCACACAAAAACATGAATTATTATTATTATTTTTTATGACGTTACCTGGTGAGCTTTGATGTCAACAGCGTCATCAGTTTGTTTTGAATCTTATCTGGGAAACACAGTCAAACACTGTAGATCCACTAGCTTCCTAGAGCCTCAGACACTGACAGTCAATGAGCTTTCTAAAGGAATATTTAAATACTTCTGTATATATATATATATATATATATATATATACTGTTTATATATATACTGTACATAACCCATAGACCAGGGTGAGGTCATCCCAACTCCTGTAGAAGCAGCAGAATGAAGTCATTGCCAAAACGTGGAGCAGTGAATTACATTAGGAGGAGTTAATGGACCAGTAGGAAGCAGTGTGGCTGTGCTTTGTTAATGGCCTAATGTTGGGTTTAATGGCAGGTCGTTAGTGGAAGATGTTGGTGGATGTATAGGGTAAGGACTGTGTGCTCTCGCATGATCCCTCCCAAGTCTGCCCACAGGCATCCCATAACCACTTCTCCCTGGGGTCCCCTGGCCTGTACCCCTCAAATACATAATTCACAACATAATGGACAGGATTTCTGAGTGCACTTACCCCCCAAGACTCCAGGAGGCTGCTGTTTTAAAAGCAGTTCCTGTACCCTTACAGCTCATCTGCTGATGTAATTTACGACATTTTTAAGAGGTTTTTACGGGAGCCCATGTAGTTGAGTGTGTAGAAGAGAACATTTGAAAGACTAATGATCATGCCACAAGATCAATTTCTCGCAAACCTTATGGCGAGTCAATTTAGAGTGATCATCACTTTTCTCGTTCTATGTTTTATCTTTTCCCGCCTGCCTCAGGGGAAAAGTAACATAATAGTAAGAATATATAACATGATCCCACTCTGATATTGCCTACCATGTCCAAGACACAAAACACTGGCTGTTCTTTTAACACCATTTCCATATTCCCTATAAACATAATTCAGAAGTTAATTTAATCACATAAAGCAGGGGTTCCCAAACCCTTCCAGCTTGAGACCCAAAAGGGAAATTTGGTGTCTCTCCGGGACCCAAATTTATAAAAAATACATAATGAATTGCTATAACATCTACACACACACACACACACACACACACACAATTGCCATTTGTCTGGCATGGAAACTGACACACATACACACTTAATTAATACAAATTAATTTAATTAATACAAATGTAACACACACATTACTGAATCCACATTAGGGACAAGCCCGTGAGTTGGCGCTAACACTGACAAGTAACGTTATCTAGCTATCAACATACTTACCAACTAACAAGTGCAACTAACAGACACGCGAAACAAACAATTCAAATGCTACACAAACAAACTCATCACTGACTTAGTTTTCCGCTGTCAAAACATTATCTCTGAAAGACTCTTTTTTGCACAGGAAAAATTCTTTTGATGCTGAGAATGCTTTGTTCGGAGATGTCTGTCCAATTTGTTCATTTTTAAGCTCTCATTACTGAGCACCTCCTCACATAAAACACATTGAGGCATCTCCTCTGCATTTCGAATGGCTTTGGTGAAGTCAACGTTTATTTTTGGTTTGACATCATGCATCATGCAGAGTAAAGGAATCACAGAAGTCACACTCAACGTTACCTCAGCCCAGCCTAAACAAACAGCAAAAAAGAACACTCTTATTCTATTTTAATTAGGAAAATGGAATTCACATATATAATTGTTATGCATTTTACTCAACTCAGCGACACAATAAAAATGGGTCCATGACCCATTTTGGGTTGCAACCCAAACTTTGGGAAACATTGACATAAAGAATTAAGCTACCGGTTGCACATTTTCCATATCCTTGTATAATCCAAACTCTGATTTGAATTCACTCAATTATCCCTGAACTAGTTCTCAGCCACATTCTGGTAAGCAGATATTTTATTATAGTATATTATTATTCTTTCAGTAATTTCAGTACCAATAATAAAACAAAACTCCAGATATCAGCTATTTTTTTTCTAACAATGTTCTTTGCTAAATCTTGCAAATGTTTGTAATCAAACAAATTAACAAATTTAGATTGTCTCCTTTAATTGTGCTTTCAGAAGATTTAAATTAATCCTTCAATGAGAATGTGATGAAGTGGTGCAAATGGACAATTAAACATAATCTTTAACATAATTTATTGAAATTAGTTTCATTTTAGTCAAAGTAAAATTTTACATGAATGTCATCAAAATAAAAGCTGTTGGTAAAACCAGTCTTTCTATGTAGTTTTCTTTGTTATTCAGCTTAAAGCTTGAATCTTGATGCGAGTGATGAACAGCAGATTCAGAGCATACTTTTATTGTTTGTAGCTGCATTTGCAAGGAGAAGACTCCGCTGGGAAAGCAAATTAAAATGAAGGCAACCGCACAGGCTGCTGGATAATTAGTTTGCCTCACCTGGTGATGACTTTGGGCTCATAGGAAATAGAAGAGTGCCATCACTGTTTATATTTCTCCCTGACCTTGTTTGATTTAGGGTTTATGTTTGATATTGAAATGCAGAATAGAGACATTTTTCCAGAAAATTGGCTATTAATTATATGAGTGCATAAACCACTAGAAGTGTGTGTTGGTGTGTGTATCTGCAGAGACCCTGCCCTCTGCCTGCGTTTTCTTATTTTGCTGTGTTCAGGGCATTTCTGGGCGTCAACCTTTAGGCGGTGCACCCACATGTGGTGTGTAGCCCCCCAGCCAATAACAGCACGCAGGGTGTGAGAGCGGGACTCTCGTCTCGTCTCGTCTCATCTGTCGTTGAGTCGGGGAAGAGGGGCCAACTTTGAATGTTGTGTTTACAAACCGCAACCGACAAATCCTACTCAGTATACCTTTAAAGAGGGAGAGAAGCAGAAACCTGATGCCAAAGCAGCAAGTCTGCACAGGCGTTCAGGTTTTCCGCAGAATAACTCAGAGACCGCGTAAAATGGAGCCAGCGTTTCTGTCTTGAACAACAATGGAAGCCTGACAGGTGGGACTGCAGGTGGTGTAGCCCTGTTCCTGTCTTCTGTCATCTGCATGGCTGGTGACCACACATAATGCAGCAAGCAAGCCTTGTTTCGTCTTCCCGATGTAGAGAAACCAGCCCGTATTCCTCTCGAGAACATATTATGTATTTCCATACCGGTCGTGACAAATTCTGATGGATATTTTCAGAGTTTTGCGTGAGTCACTGTGGGCGTAAACTGGTCGGGGCTATTGTTGAGGGACAATGGCCGTCAAGATACAGGGAGAATACTCTTAATGAGTCTTTTCTGTAGCGTCAGTCCTATTGGTTTCTGTTGTAAAAACTCATAGAAACTACATAGGAATACACAGGTTGTTGCCCATGTTTTCAGTAAATAACAGCATGCGTCAAAAACAGGCCTGTTCTCTTTTCATGAATACTTTAATTACTCTGCTGCCGTTTGTGGTGCAGAGCATGCTGTGCGAGAAAACTTTCCATGCCTTTGGGTGAAGTAGGAGAGCCACTGTGTTTCAAAGACCCACACTCATGAAACTCAAACTCATGTATTATCCTCTGTTTGGAATGCGTTCTCCTCCTCTTCCTGCCCTGAAGCGACGAAGAAACCCTCAGTTCAGTGTAAATGTTAATTTCGTAAAAAACATGAGTTTTTGTTTTCCTGCCCGTTTGGGTCATCTTTTCTCTGTAGTGTTCGATTATTGACTTATCTATATGGATCTATATTGTCTATATGGACAATGTCTACATGGTTTGGGCATGATTCCAAATGAGAGATCTGGTGGAGACCAGATGAATAGAGAATTACAAATGCTAGACCAAAACTTATTCAGACTTGGCTTTTACTGCCAGGGTCCAGTCTGTCACTGGACAGTGTTGCCAAAGAACATTTGCTTCTGTTTTGCGACAGAGTTAAGTATTTGAGTATTGTGTAGCTCTAGCTGGATATGCCCTTACATTTGTACACTAAGGGTGGCAACAGTTTAGCCATTTCTGACTATTTATTGTTGCGAAGATGACACCGGAACGGACTTTGCAGAGATAGTTTCTCTACTCGTTGATGAAATAAAATTGTGAGAAAGACACGGATCCATTTTCTTTTTTGGTATCGATCCTATTGATGCTAGAATCGATCTCCAAAATAAGACGTAGTATCTGTAATATCGATACTTTTGGTATGGATCCGCCCACCCCTAACTGACCATACAGTACACAGTCCAGCCATATGCTAGGTTTTGACCTAGTCTTGTTTATTTTCTCATCAATTGGTCGCTATAATTTTACAAAGGTAATAACTTGCAGGATCATCAATCTTGAACACCGAGTTATAATGTGAATAATTTGAAGCTTGAAAGCTGGAGAAGTGATCCAAACGTTCAACTTTCAAGACACAAGTGAGGTTTATATGGCATGCACGGAATATAATAATTCTTAACAAGGAAAATAAACTAAGGCCTGTTTTTCAAACTAACGTACCAATCTAATAGTTTTTTCATAGTGTGTTCAGTGTCTATTCAGTGTTTTATGTCAGACAACATCAAAATGCCGTTTCCCTCTTCAAACTAAGAAATATTCTGGACATATGACTGGGTGTGTTCCTATTGAATATTAAGATAAGAATCCATGAGAGTGAGAGTGGAGCATGTATACAAAATAAATGATGCCCTAATGGCCCCCATAGCCTTGTCCTATACACGCACGAAGGCATTAGGCATGAAAAAGCAAAATGAAAGCAAACACAACACTGAGCTTCAGCATGGTGATCCCATGGTATAGTCTGCATAGAGCACTCAACAAAAAGAGTCCTGTGCGAAAAGGATGTTGTGCAAGTCTGCTGTCAGATATCCATCAGTGAGATGATTACACCTCTTCCCCAGAGAGGAAGAGACAGGCGCACAGACAGTGACAGACTGAGAAAGAGATTAAGTGGCTGTATGGTGTAAAAACCTGTTCAGCTGGTTGCTCTATAAAATAACTGGTTTTGCAAGATTCAACTACAATAATATGCCTAGCAAAGTCAATAACATATGAGTGGGAAAAAACCCATTGTCTATGCTTTAAAAACATTGTAGACACAAATACCTAATGCAACATTTTGAGGGGTCCTGGAGGTAGATTGTTTAGGGAATGTTGAATTTATTTCCTGTAATTCCATCCCAGCTACCATGACTACATGAGAGCAACTGGGAGTGGTAGAGTTCCTCCATTTTCCGAACCGCATATAAAGAGAGGTTGAGTTTATTAAATCGCTGATGTTGTCTCATTTGCGACACTTGAGGGCCGACTCGATTCGACTCTTGTTCATTCATTTAAGAATAGAGAAAAAGCGAAATGTCATCAGGTTTTTTTTTTGAGTTGGTAGACAAGCACTGTTCTCCATAGGGGTCTGGCCTTTCCTCAACCATTATTAATCTAGTTGGACTGGTTCTTTCTGCCTCCATACTCTGAAGCTAGGCTATTTGCCATAGAGTCTTTGTGGGCATGTGTCATGGGATCACCACTTAGTGCACAACCTTCATGTTCAGAACTTAATAAGTTTGGGCTTTGTCGTTGTTGTTGTTTTGTTGATCTCTCATAGAAGGATATGTGTGGCACACACGGGGTGGGGATGGGCTACGGCAACAAAACAGTCTTTTCTCAACGACAGAGGCACCTTAATCAGGAACATGAACGTATCTCACGTGGTGTCCACCTCCCGCACTGTCACCTGCCTGTCTTTTACTTTATTTCACATTGCCACGGTATTGGCTATCTTTTATTTTTTATTCATTTTGCGTCCAGTTTGTGGGATTCGACTTTGTAGGTGACTTCAGGTTACAACTGCTGAGCCAAACTTATTACGGTTTCGCAGGACCGAAGTCTGAACGTTTGTAATGGCATAGATCATAGTGCTCCTTATTGAAATAGGAATGTAATTTTGTTTAAAGTGGCAGTTGGTACTTTTCATTGCCCCTTGGTCATACAAGCAAGTATTAAAAATGATTATTTTGTGTGTGTGTGTGTGTGTTCGTGTCTGCTCGCATGCATGTCTGTCAATGAGATGTCATATTGTTCACCTACTCTGGTTGCGAAGGATTACCTTATCTCAGTATGCAGCTGGAGCTTTGTCTTCTGTAATTCAACATGTGTGATTAGTTCTCATTGTGTCACACTGTAATCAAGGGAGATAAAGTCTTCCCTTAATACAGACTCATTTAAAGTTCTCCAAGAGGCTGAACGCAGCTTAATTTGTATATTCAAAAATGCTCATTTGAATTTTAAATATAAATCTGATAACCTTTAGGCACTGTCCTGCTTGCAATGTAACCTGAATAGAGCTGTTTCTCGTTATTGGTGGGTTAATTTTTCTTAATATTGTACTGTTTAAAATACCTCCTGAGTGGCATACGATATTGTAATATTCCACTCAGTAGCTGATGCAGTATTGTATCTTGAGAGTTCTGAGTTCACACATCCAAGGCCATTAGAACACTGATGGCAACCAGGAGCCTACATGGCATATCGAGCATATCGAGCCCAGAAATGCAGAACTTTGTCGCAGAAAAGCTCTGGTATACAATGTACGACCAAATATATTTGGCAGCTATCACACAGATTCTAGAAATACCCTATTTATGACAAGAGATTGTGCTTCAAAAAGTGGCCTTAGTCTGCACAAAGAGACCCTTACCAAATAAAAGTAAGGTTTCCCCAGTTTGTTCATCCAGCTGGTGGTCTTTTCTGCTTGGACCAGAAACCTGTTACCTTGCGAGGCAGCTGGATTCACGAGATCACAAGTTCACTGCGAGAATCGCGAGAATCCATCTTGTCAGGTTTCAAGTTAATGCGATTGTGGCCGAACCACAGCTAGTTCGGACCAATCAGCATCCTATGAGGAACTACTGGCAGTTACGGGCGTGGTTTAGCCCGTGGTTTAGCCCGTGATAGACAGATGGTTCATCCAATCACCTGCCAAGTATTTTTTGAAAGTGCCTGCCCTTTTTTCCAAGCACGACTTCTCAGATGGTTCTGTGAAACAAACCATCTGGCGCGTCAGGTTAAGAAACCTGAGTACCTAGCTCAATCTCATTCAAGTGTGAGAGCCTGTTTTATTAGCATTAAGCCAAAGCAAGAAAGTAAGACCTCAACTTAACTTTGCAGGTGGGTCTATGTGATGTACACGTAAGTGTCAAAATCAAGAGATGAGCAAGACACTGTACGCTAGGGACATCAATTGAAAAGTTTGCTACATGCCCAGTGCCCACCTGCTGCACAAAGTCTAATGAAACAACCTTGCCTTTAACGTATGCTGCCTTCCAATGGCAAGGTCAGCCAAATCTGAAGTGTCGTCCAGCCAAAATCCTACCAAATGCGATAACAGATGGGTTAGACTGTGCAGATGCCTCCACAGTAAAGGAATAAAATATGCCTTTTCTTTTGACTCAGCAAAGGTACCCATTGAGCCAGGTCAGTGCCACGCTTTCTGTCCATTTAGAATGTTTGAGGCAAAGACCCATAGCAACGAGTACACTTAATTGCAGGGAAAATTAATGCAGGCAACATTTTTTCAAATAGTGAGGTAGGGGAGGATGTCTGTATTGTCTTGAATAGATAGATAGATTATTTGGTGGGTTATAAAAAACAGCTTTTAAGTTGCCCATCCAGGCACCCAGGTAAGCTGGTTTTGCCAACTCTGGTCTAATGTAAATGATGGTAACCACAGTAAAAGCATTTACTTCCATTCAAACAGGATTCAAATTTATGGCACACAGAGAGCAAAACAAACACCCAGCCCATTTCTCGGTCACTCTGATGAAAACTTCAACCCTCCCATTTTAAAACAAGGTAACATGCAGAGCAAAAGGAAGGCTATTGTCGTGGCAACACAATAGTTACATTATAGTGTGCAGCTGTTGCTTTGTGCATGGATAGAATCAGAGAAATTCAGGTTTCAATGGCCACAGGGCAGCATCTTGCTTGCTGTCCGCCTCCATGCAAACACAAGGACATTAGTTGTTGTTTATCTAATAAACATGATTAGTCACTGCTTTGGTCTCAAACATTCCCACTGGACTGCTGATGACCCTTGTCTAGACTGTGTTTTTTTTGCCATCGCCTACTCATGGCTGACCCTCAACATGAGCTCTGAGCAGGCTGAAACGTGACTTTTTCATTTCAGTGGAAACCGAGCAACACATACTTTGACCACTTTTACTTCTGCAACTAGGCCTCGTCCAGACTCTTCTGATGGCCTCCTCTTACTCCTGCGTCACTCTTAAGCACTTTGTCTCCATGGCAATGTTTTAAATTAAATTAAGGACAGCAAAGGTTTTTAAAAATAGGAGCTTTAAAATAGGTAATAGTCTCTTCCAAAAAAACGGTGCTTTTAACGTTATTAATGAATACCAGTCAAACATGTACTGAAAAGAAGACCTTCAAACATTCAGTGTAAAAACTGAGTCAAAATCATGGTGTGTTCAAGGTGACCAGATTGAGTAATTGAAAAATCTCTTTCTTTCTCTCAGTGAGTGGCTTGGAGACTGTTATTGGTCTATATGGGGAGACTCTTGAGGTGCCATGCAACAATGGAGCTGCGAAACCAAAAGACCACTTCATCACTAAATGGAAATATGTAAGTTCAATGGGTTGAAAATGGCCAAGACTGACTAGCACCCACTCGTCATGTCTGAGCCACGCCCTGTCTGAGTGCATACGCTTGTGCACTACACCACACATCTGTTCCTCCATGAGACTGCATGAACCGGTAGCCTAGAACAAACCACTGTATGTACTTGTACTATTGTTTGGACTAAGAGCCGGTGCCGATGCCATGTGACAGAAGTGTAACAGCAAGTGCAAACTGCTTTACTCCCCAGGACAAAGGAGCGGGGAATTCAGGAGACCTCCTGGTTAAGCAAAACGACCAGAATGTCACAATCAGCAATGCCAGCACTGAGTACAAGGGCCGTGTGAGCATGGCAGAGAACTCCAGCCTGCTGATCTCTGCAGCTAAACTAAGTGACCAGAAGACGTTCACCTGCATGGTTGTGGCTAGAGCAGACATATCAGAATATCCAGTTCATGTGCTGATCCACAGTGAGTCCAACTGACAGAATAACATCACATTTTATATGAAACTTCCTGTTGAGATTGAAACATTTTAGATGATAAAACAAGTGATATGAGCAATTTACAGTGAGTTTAATCAGTTTTAATAATGGGCTGTTCAATGAAACAATTTTTTATGTATTACAGAGGCTCCATCAGGTCTGGAAATTTCTGAAAAAGCTGAGGAACTAGAAATTGGCAAACTGACTAAGGTGGGATTTTTAATGATGTACATTGCTTATACCTACATTATTTTCAGCAGTAAACCATCAAGGGAAATCCCTCACTGGAGCAAAGGTTTCTTATGGAATACCAAAGACCATGTTACAGGAGTAATGAGTACTTTGAAGTGATCCTCATGAATTAGTAAACAGCAGAATCCCCCTTACTGCAATTAAAAGACCCAAAGGATCTGAGAGAGGCCTTAGAAATGCTTTGGGCATTTCATGGTCTATTGCTTATAAAACTAGTTCTCAAATGCTACAGATGCACTGAAAGATCCAATTTGCACAGATATTTGGTCAATTATGATTATGCTTAATTCATAAGATGGTGAATTTTCTATTTTCTATGTAAGTCTATGTGGGGTCCAGTGTTTTGCCATTTTTCACATTTTTGGTGTATTATTTTTTTCTTCCACAGCTAGGGAAATGCAGCGCACAAGCTGCTAATCCAGCTGCAAATATCACATGGTTTAAGAACAAGAAACCTCTGGTGGCTGATGGAAAAGGTGTGTATGTCTTCATCCTGTTGTGTAATTCTGTAGTAGTAAATGGTTGAACATCAATGTGTGTGTGTGTGTGTGTGTGTGTGTGTGTGTGTGTGTGTACCAAAGGTTATGGTTTGCTGTAATACTTTAATAGCCTTTTTTTTTTCTTCTTTTTTTTTTTTTAGCGATCGTCATCCATGCCTCAGTGCAGGTGGACCCTATTACCGGCCTCTCGACCACCTCCTCCAAACTGCAGTACTCTGCTGAGAAGGGAGACAAGGATGCCCAGTTCACCTGCGGCACTGAGCACACTGTGGGCACAGAGCAAGTGTCCTCTCCAGTGACCTTCACCGTCACCTGTGAGTTCCCACGAGTTCCGCCAAACTCTGCTAACTGCACTGATTGATCAAACTGTCCAAACTGCACTAACGTCTCTAACTGCTATATTGGCTGTCCTCAGCTGATTGATGCCTTGTTATGTTTTCGGGTTAAATTTATACATAGAGCTTATTTCGCCATAACTTTTTCGCCTCCAGTCAAGACAGAAAACAGTAATGGCGCCGTAATGGTGCAAATTGAAAAATGAGGTGAGGATGAGTCTATAGTTGGAGTCGTACTGCACACAGCAATAATGGTCAATGTGTCATGCTCAAGATAGCTGTTTAAATAGACCCTATAAGTGCAAGAAAGCCTTCTTTGGACACGGTCTTCTAAGAAATGTGGACAATTTGTCTCATCTCGAGAAGCAACAGTGAGGCGTAAAGGATTGTTTTATCGGGCTTAGGGTGCGACTGCGGTTCAAACATCTCCGCAACGCCATCAAAGATAGCCGTGACGTCAGGAATACCGAGGGGCGAACTTGGAGTTCTCCGAACCGCTACAGCCCCCCCCCGCCCCCCGAGTCAGTAATGTCCATCCGCCGAGGCGCGTGCTTCCCGTTCGCGTGCCTCCGGCGTCACACTCTTTGTGCCTCTTTCTTTCTCGCTGTGTCATTTCTCTCGCCCTGCTGTCTCCACACAGACCCCACCGAGAACATTAGTCTCCGAGTCACTACCAAGGGGCCCTTCATGGAAGGAGACAACGTGACTCTGAAGTGTGTGGCGGACGGCAACCCAGCCCCCACCAGCTTCAACTTCCACATTAAGGTAAACCCTCATCAATACCCCTCACCAAAGGCTCCAGAATGTTCCTCGCATCAATATTTATTATGGCTCTGCGCCAGTAAACGTGTCACGACGCCCTGCTCGTTCTCTCTTGTTAATGCGTCCTAAGCTAAACACGTGCCAGCGCGCGGTGGTCTAAATACGCCATTATGTCTTTGAAGGGAGAGGTCGTGAAAGTGGAGAATTCAGACACCTACACCTTGACAGATGTCACCCGGGACACCACTGGCGAATACAAGTGCGCTCTCACTGGCGACGCCAAGTTGGAGGCCTCTACGAACATCACCATCAACTGTGAGCAACCGCATCGCAGCCTCTGTTCACGAAAATGAAAAACGCACAGCTTTTATGAACACTTTTTATGAACACCTTTTAACACCGTTGATCCCAGAATGCTCGACTGTTTCATTGTTAGTGTACTGTGGTTTTCAGTTCGTAGTCTCATTAGTTTCTGTGAAAGCACACAGCTTTCTGAAGGGGAAAAAGACGAGCATCTCCTCACCTGCCAGCCTGTCTTCCCATGCTTTGTGGTGAACGTGGTGTTGGTGTTAACTGTGGTGCCCTTAATAAGCTACAACTGTGAGGATGCTTTTAGTCTTTTACAGGGGGCTTTGTACAGTTTACAACAGGAGCATCCTGACACTTTGCGGGGCCTTCGAACCTTCTTTGAACAGTGATGTCTCTCTCTTTTAGACCTGGACATGAATTTAAGCCTCTCTGGGAAGATCTTGAAGAATGCTGGTGAGGCCTTGGCTCTGACTTTGCAGGTTAATGCCTCTGGAGAGCCAAAGGTGTCCTGGACAAAGGTACGAGTCATCACTTCATCCCGAAGCCTAAATAGGTTGCCTGAATATTTTTAAATTTCAAGGAAGAATATTTGCATTTTATCAGTGGTCTTAAAATTATTTCTATTTAATTAGGGTAATGTTAAGATAGACAAGCAGCCCAAGTTCAACAAGCTGACCTACTCAGATTCTGGCTACTATGAGTGTGAGGTGGCCTTGGGGTCCCTCCGCCAAAAAGCTTCTTTTGAGCTAGTTGTTAAAGGTAAGGATTTCAGTCTTTCCTCACTCATCCCACAATGTGTCAATAAATGAAATGCTAGTTGCCTCTCCAGTCGATATGCCTACAGTTTAATGTAACAGATGAAATAATATTTTCAATCTGATGTAGCTGAAGAGGTACATCTTCTTGCAGGTGCTCCAGTCATCAGCCAGTTGTCCAAGCAGCGCAGTGGCAAATATAAGGTCCTGATCTGTGAGGCCGAGGGCTCCCCGAAGCCTGCCGTCTCCTGGAGCGTCAACGGTACCTCGGTACGCACATACTCTTAGTTCGTTGTTAGTTCTGCTTATCATAGTACAAAATTCCTTTTGTGACAGCTCTTTCCATTTCTAAAGGTAATATTTATCAATTTGATATGGCTGCATATGTATTTTTTTTGGATTTAGAAGAAACTTTTATTCAAGTCCACAAGCTTTTCTATTGACACCATAACTCAGACTATGCACAAATACCCAGACCACAAATACCCAGACCCAGTCTCAAAGAAGGAAAGATGCTTTACTGTACCAATTTTGGTGCTATATAGAACTGTCCTTACCTGGTGTTACATAGTTCCCTCCAAGAATGGGTTTGTCATTCCTTTTTAAAAACTTTCCTCAGTTTCTTTTGGACTGGATGGTAGATAGTCAACAATGCAAATTTAAGCATATTACCTGCCAGGGCCATCAGAGGCCAACTCAGTTTTAAAAGCAGATTTTTGGGCCGCTGAACATTTGCCACAAAAATCACTTATTTGTCAAAGATATATGGTGGTGACTATGAAATTGATTAATAGCAGCAGAGACAATAATAAACTACTCAAAATGCATCCCTATTCCACAATGTTATTATATACTGACCAGTTTCACAGGGTATAGGTTTAAACCTGCTATAATTAGAGTCTATGGTTAAAGTAAAACATACCAAGCTAATAACTCTACTTTCACATTAAGCTTTCAATAACATATAATGCATTGCATTTTGTTTGTGTGTGTGTGTGTGTGTGTGTGTGTGTGTACACATTAACAAACCTGGGTTTTTTATCTCAGTCGCAGTGGAAAAGGTGATGATGTATAGGTTTGTCCCTAGTCATCTGATTGTGACCAAGATAATAGTGACTTGTGAATAATTAAGAATTATATATTTTTTTGTATTATATTGCCGTTCGGCGGTAGACTAGAAAGTAATATTAATCCAGAAATGTGATTACTGAGAGACATAAAAATATAAATGAAGCATCACATTTGGACTGTTTCTTTTAGTTTAGAGAATGGTAAACCAAGGTACAGCAGTCGCTTTCTTCCACTGCAACAACAGCAATGAAATCTATACAGAAGGTAACCAAGGGCAACATTAGGATGTTTTCCCCAAAGTGGCCATGCCTGCAAAGCCGTCTCTATCTGTAGCAGGTAAATGTAGGTTGGCTCAGTGTTGGAACAAAACGAATAAGAGCCCTTTGTGATTATATCAAGAGCCATTTGGTTCCTAAGCATTTGTGTACCCGAGAACCTCTAGAAAACATGGTGCTCAACCAGTTGTCCTTCAACAAGCAAAGAAAAAACATTTAGGGCTTCATACGGTGCTTGATAATGGCTGGATAAAGCAGTTTTTCTCACAAAGAACCTCAGAAGAACGTGTAAGTCATCTTGTGAGCAGCAATGGAAAGGTGTGACCCTTTAAAGGAAGACCATTTAAACTTCAATTATCAGACTGTCAGTGTAGAGGGGTTGATACTGTTACTATTCTCCTTGATTGTCAGACTTCTTATTTAAACGTTACTGTTCCAAACAGTTCTAAGTGGTTATGGGAGTAAATTGCTTCATTTTCTCTGATGCTTACCCGGTTCATTATGCGCTAGTCTGTCAGACGATAAAAGCTCTTTGTTTTTTGGCGGGGTACCTGTGTGTGAGACGATAGCGGAGCTGCACAATGAGGCAGGGAGGCATGCCGCTCAGCCTTCATTTCATTACATATGGGCGTGTCCTGGTGTGTACGCGCGGCTGTATGCGCGCATGGAAATATCTACGAGTGTACGCTTTGGAACAATTATTTTCTTCTCTTTCTTTTATTTTACTTTGTTTTATACGTGCAAAAAAAGAAAGAAGAAATGCACTCAAAACTCTTACCTGCTGCATAATTAATCAACTCCAAAGCTGCGCTGACCTCTTTCGCTGGGTAACAGTGCATTTGGGAACAAACGCACGGTTCACTCAAAGTTTATTCTTTCTCCTCGCTGTATAATGTGGCATCCTTTAAAGCCCATTCAAAGAGAATAACATGAGACTCAAATTCAAGCGTAGAAATGGTTTGTTACAAGGCAGACTCACCATCTTGTATATTTAAAGGAAAAGGGTGTTGGCAGCTTGCCTTTGTGTCTAGCGTTTTCCTCTGAGACCCTGGGTCTATGTCCCAAAGGCACATACTCTCTTTGTCAGTAGAAGGCTGAGTCACAGACAGATGCAACACCTCCCCCTAGTGTTATGAAATAGCATTTTAAACTGTCTACAACACTTCTGGCATCTGGCGAAATGTGCCAGGTTAGGATTCACATAGCGCGGCCGATTTGTTAAATCCGGGGAAGTATCAGGGTGGGTTGAACTAGCCGAGTACTAACAGTTGTGTTTTTCTTATGTTGCTCAGCCTGATGAGACCTTCGTCAATGGAAAGATAACACATAAGATCTCCGTTGAGCCAACGGTGAACCTCACTGTCTCTTGTACGGTGTACAATGAGCTTGGCCAGGATACCAAGGCAATAAATGTGTCTTCCTGTAAGTACAGAGCGGTAGCGTGGCCCTTAATCCTCTGCCCTTCACTCTTCTCCTCCCTGCCAAACCATAACTCACTAATTCTAGTATGTGGATCTGTTCTTAACCTCTGCACAGTAACTCCCCAGCTGTCTGCATGTTGACTTAACAAAATTTCTTTCATTTAAATGATGTATTTATTGTATGCATGCACTCTGCGGTGGGTACACACCGTTCTCCAGATTTGTAAAGCACTGCTCTCAGTCTTCGCTAGCGCTCACCCCGGTGTGTCTGGGACAGCAGTTCACCCTTCTTCTCCATTCACTTGTGGTGTGTACGCCGGGATGCTGGTCTCTATCCTTTCCCTTTCTGAATAGTGTTTTCTTTTATTTGCATGTAGAAGTAGTCTGGAGAATCTCACAGAGCTTTGCGAGACGATTGTTTGACCGACAACTTTTGGTTGGACGTTAATATTATCTTATATCTGATTTCAGTATTGGGAGAGAATGTGAGAATGGATAAACAAGGTAAGTTGTAGCAGTTTTCTTGCCTGTAACAAAAGAGAAGAGGAGTGAGGAGAGACTTTGAAAAGGGGATGGGATTTGTTGAAAATACGATGCTCAGATTTATATCATCTAAGACTCCGTCACTGCAGAAATTCAATGTCATTACATGCTGGTACAGCAGCTGTTCGCACCCGGCTGCTTTCACATGTGAAAGCAAACATATATGCTATAATAACTATAGAGCTACAAGACGAACGGAGATACCAGCATCCTGACAAAATCTCCGTGTTGTCCATGCTGTCCATGTTGATGAGGCTAGTGAAATGAGTCATGAATTAAGAATTTCACATCATGCAGGTTAAATAATTGCCTAAGAGTCATAGTCATTTGCAGTGTGGGTGTGTCCATTCATCAATGCATTTATGGTATACAACAACGCTTTTCATTCCCAATACATTTATATACACTGATCGGGCGGGGTCTTAACGTTTTTTTCTTTTTTCCAAATCTCTGATGTTTCTGTGTTGCAGACCAGTCGGATGACAGTGATCAAACCAAGCTGGTGGTTGGCATTGTGGTCGGTCTCCTCCTTGCTACTGTGGTCATAGGCGCTGTGGTGTACATGAAGAAATCCAAGTAAGAAGTCAAGCTCAGCCTTTCAACAAATAATTTTTCAGTTAAACGGGAGGTTCAGGTAGTTGTGAACACGAGCCCAGAAGTGTTAGAAAGTGAACTTCCCCTTTAAGGAATTTGTCTGGGTGACATTGTTGCAGGGACATATTGACAACTAACGGAGTAAGTTGAGGCAGGCAGGGACACGAGGCACTCACATTTAACGGCAGGGCACGACGTACAATAGACAGTAGACAACGTCTGTCGCTCTATCAAGATGGGAATCCGGATGTCGAAGAACGGATTTCCAGGGATTAAACAATGCACAGCAAGTAACAGTGTTTTATTCTTAAAAGGCAAGGAAGCTGGAAGACTGGCGAGAAGGAGAACGGATCGTCTGAGGAAGAGAAGAAGCTGGAGGAAAAGGTGGAGGAGAATAGCCAAAAAGCGGAGGTGTAAAGAAAGAGGAGTCATCCTGTGAGAATGTCAAAGGTAACTAGACAACCAAACATTTTGCCTTAAATCAGACTAAAATTTGTATTTTATTTGTTTACTTTTCTCATATTTCCTTTATTGTATAATTAGCATAAATAAAGTTTGGATGATGAAGATATTGTTATATATATCATTTATCATTATTCTCCCATTTATTATTTTAGAATATATATTTCTAACATGGTTTTGATTTATTCATTTCCCTGCAGAGAGGAAGTGGTAACAAGAAGCTTTTGCACATTTCTGTTCACCTCTGTCTTTGGGGAAAACAAGCATATATTTGGATGAAGACCGTTTGGATATGAATTCAGGGAGAATTTCCCTCAAAAGCAAAATGTTGAAAAATTCTCCCCCCCTCCCTTAAAAATGAAGGGACATGTAATATAAATAACCTCTGCACTACCGATAAATGTGTAAACTTCCCTGTTATTAAATTTGGTTTCAAATTTGTTTGAAGGGATTTGGGAATCTGAAAAAATTTTAACATTTTTTTTGTATTTGCTATTACTGGAGCAGTTTGCCTTTGCTGTAAGGATGTGTAGGTCTACATATAGTAAGTCTACACACAGTAAGTCTACACTGGTCTCTTTGACCCTCAAAGCAATAGGGAAAGGGACATTACTGTTGTTACTTCTAGTTTCATCATCACAATTAAACACCTCTGCCTTCAAAGTCAGTGTATTAAACCTGTATTTGTGTATACATTTCAGTTTTGTTTGTCCAGGCATTAATACATTGGAATTGAGATTGCTGAAAGGGCTAAGGTCATATAGTTATACTTAGCGTTAGATATAGATGCTAATATGGTTTACGGGTTTATGAGGCATATGTTGGAGATGTGCCACAGAAATTTACTGATTGTTATGTGATTCTTGTGTGTTGTCTGTCTGTACATCCTTACAAAATAACAGGATAATTTTACCCTCAGTTCATTTTGCCTGCCTCTTGTCACACGTAGGTTGGACATTCTATATGACACTATGACAGAAACAGGTAGATTTTTGAAAGAATGTGAAAAAAAACCCACTATGTTGGCATTAGTTTGCTTAAAGATGCTATCTGTAATATGCTACAATCAAATAAAAAGTTGGATTACCACATTGTATGGTAAGGTATAGTATAATGGTGATGGTCTGAAAGCTGCCCCTCTCTCAACGTTTTGATTGTGCCTCAGTGGCGCTGTTTCCCTCTACTTCCTGGTCTTTGTTTTGCTTTAACAGATCGTCCCCTCAGCCTGCACAAGCTGAAACACTGTGCTTCTTGTTTGGGTTTGTCAGTATAGTTCACCTCACTAACACTAGAGTGCCGCTCTTACAGATAGCACCTTTAAAGAGAAAAACTTTTGCTTCATCACAGTCCATTGTTAAAAGATAAGGTATGAATCATTTCTTATAAAAAATACAGCTGCATTTTGTATTTTGTGCACACACAGGCAGCATGGGAAGTTGCCTTTGAGTTACTTTTAAAATAGTCCTAATGATAAGCTTGCCTTTCTTTGAAAATCTACCTGCAATTGCTTCAGTTTGTAATGTGCACTAGAGTTTGTGTTTTCATGTTAAATTTGTGTAGAGTGAGATGGAAGATACCCAGCTGTACACTTTTTTTTTTTTTTTACACAATTTTGTCAGGGTTACCTAAATCTGAAAATATATCAGGCCTGGATGTAATTGTGAAGATTGTGCTTTATTCTTCTTTTTGCTATTTATATTGTTCAAGATTAGAAATCCTGTTAGGTAAAATCAATACTCGTCACACAACTCATATCTTAGATTAAAAGGATTCACAATGTCTTGCAGAAATTATGGAAAGTAATTTAATTTTGAGTCATCTGTAGGTTGCTCAGCATCTGTTTGAATATTAGATTCAACATGTGATATCTTAGACTGTCAAGCTTCTGTTTGTTCTACATTGTGTTAAACCATCAAATTGGAAGTATGACCAAAGACAGTGAATGTTGCCATGCAAGTATTGTAAATATCTGACATTTGGTTTTGTACTTTTGTTTAAAATAAAGTGTACATTTTGAAAAGTTATGTTCACAGAATATGTTATATTATCATCAAAGGTGAAATGTTCACATTGTTTGCCTTGTTCTGCCTGTTTTCCATTATTAACTCACAGGAACATTGCTCTTCTTTGAAATAAACTAAAAGGCAGCCCTGGTAAAAGCAAAGTTCAGATTTTAGAAACTTTTTTTCACTCTCATTCATTGACAGCAGAAGGTAGGGAATTTCTTTTTCATCCTTTTTACAACTATAAAAAGATTTATTTTACAACCTTGTTTGTAAAAATTAGAACAAGACTAGAATTCCGAGATATAAATGAGCAGAGAGTTTCCAAAAGTGCATTTGTATGAACACATTTCAAGAATAAATAATCAATACTGTACATCTTGCAATTACATAAAAATGTTTCTGCGTATAAATGTAAACTTCAGAATCATAATGGTCATGCACAGAAAGCACACAATATATCATATATTATTTGTAGTTACACACATGTACATTAGGAATTACACTATATATGCTATATGTTTTTTTTTAGCAATTTCAACAACCACTCAAATTTCATGTTTAAACACCAGGCAATAGATCACACTGGAGACTAGTGTCAGAACCACTATCTTGACACAAAACATTGAAAGATATTTCCACTTAAACCACATTTTCTGCATGTTGCTGTAGTTGTATTACTACAGCAATGGATTCCGTAGTCTACAAATCAATGATACCATCTCTTTAAAATAATTGGCTTCGAAACAGGAAGCTTACAAGCCTGGGTAAGAGTTGAGGGAAGGATGAAGTGTCAGGGATTAGCAGCCCAAGAGAAGAAATAGGTTTTAATGTATTTTAAAATGAGTTGCAAGATGTGGTTGATCAGTTTGTTATCATTTCTTCAGATCAAATTCACTTCCTGTTCAGCTAGAATATCATATCATAGTACAATGGAATCCTTCCAATCTCTATTTTCATTTGGTACCTGAGTCATAGCAGAAGCTTCTCTATGAAGGTCCCAGCCCACATGGTGTGATGAGGGTCACTTGGACAACTTCTGTTGCACCCTGACTAAAAAGATGAGCTAAATAACAGAAAGTTAAATATCTTTCACAATGTAACAAAACAATTGTCCTTTTATACAGGCCCTGAAACACAGCCTGTGATACATAATGCAGCTTCACAGCAAGGTCAGAGCACAAACTCAGTGGTGGATCAGTGTCGTTGTTTCTGGTAGGGGTTCAACTCCTTGTTCAAGAGCACTTGGATAGCATTGGTGTGTGTGTGTGTGTGTGTGTGTGTGTGTGTGTGTGTGTGTGTGTGTGTGTGTGTGTGTGTTGTCTTTGTCTATTGTTGGCGCCCAGTAGGCCATATGGTAGGGAACACAAAGACTTAGCCCATACCCTATCAATACTGATACTATACTTCACTGCTCTCAAAGGTGAACGACAGGCCACTGAGGCATGCATGTATAAACACACACACACACACACACACACACACACACACACACACACACACACACACACACACACACACACAACACACAGGCGCA
>OMKK01076604.1:0-22130 GCA_900302305.1 Polymixia japonica
TGTTGCTTGTTACACCCCCCCCCCATACGTTATTGTATCTGTATCTTGTATCTGTTGCTTGTTACCCTCCCATATGTTACTGTCATCTGTGTGTATTGCCTGTTGCTTGTTTCCTTTTTCGTTTTCTACCGTCAGCAACTTTGGGTCCTTGAAAAGCGCTATACAAAATAAATGCATTATTATTATTACTTGTGGACCTCATATTTTGGCCAATAAAAGCATGTAGGTGTTATATTGCATATTTAACTGATAGGTTATTTTAATTAACATATGTGATAGGCCTATATTGAAAACAATCTCTTTGTGATAAGTTTAGTGAAAGCAAATAAGGATAATTTCATTTTCTGACACGAAATTAGAAAACTTTACACAATAAAATGTTTGCAATAAAAAACAGATAATTAAATTGATCAATACAGCCATATAAACTAGCCACCAAGATAGGGCAAAACTTCCATTCTGCTCCTCACAGGGCCTGAAAGCATGGGTGTAAAATGCACGCCTTGTATGAACACCTAAACACTGGAAAACACTGCGCAAGCGTGAGGCAGAACTTTCCGTTGCCAGTATTAGAGCGAACCAATACAAGGCATAACAGTAGATGTGCTGCTCTCCAGACAGAAAATAAATTTGGGCATCCATACAGACTCTGGACCTGGGTCAAGTAAACAAGGTGAGCACCAGAATCAGTACAAGCTAAGCTTATACGTGGTTGTTAAAGTTTTTGAATGAAAAGCCCCATGAATGATAAAATGTAAACATTTACTATTATTGTGAATATATGAGAAAAACAAATGCCCTTACCAAGTGAAATGGATTAGCCTATACTTTGGAAGGTTTTGGAAGGAGCTGCACTACGGATGTTAAATTGTTAACATTATTTTATGAACTGTTGTGAATGTATGCAAAACAACCCCCCCCCCCCAAAAAAGTGGCTTAACAAAACTTTAATCATTAAAGTTTTCATTATTGCACCATAACATCTTCTGAAAGCTAGTTTGTGTTCCAGATGCTTTAGGCAGTGAATATTGCACAAAATATCATTCAATGTGTTACAGCTGTCAACCCTTTACAATGTTCTATGTGCATTATGCATGTGTGCCCACCCTACTATAAAATCACCTAGGGTACAGTCATCCTCAAAATCATTAGCAATATCATCCAGCAGGTAGTCTCTTAATGGCTTCACAGGTTACAATCAATTTCACCAACATTAAGGTAACACACAAATTACTTTTAAGGCAGGTTTTCCCCCCCAACTTTCTCTTTGATAAGTAGGTTTCTTAGGTGCTTTTCAAACTTCTTCCCTAGTTGACGGTGTTTTCTAATCAGTTATTCTTGCAAGTTACTATGCCCAAACAACAAACCACCAGGACAGAGACAAGAGAATTATAGCAACACGACAAGCCAGTTACTTCACACAGAACCAACACTGCCAACGCATCTATTCTGCATAATTTCGGGGAATGGGGCCATTTAGCCATCCTGTGTCCTATTTCTGACATAGATGCAGTCGATGAAAAGAACACTGAGGCTGTTACCTGAAAGCAGTGCGGAGCATTTCGTGGTCTTATTGTGAGTTAGCTGTAGCCAGTTAGCTCCATGAGAAGAGGAGTGAGGAGGACAAAACGATGAAGACGTGTTGTGCTGCGGTCTCGTCGAGAACACGCTGGTCCGACTGCTACAAAAGGCGGTGTTTTTGGGTTTGACTCGGGTTACATATATATAAGATAATCCGCCTATCGTAACCTTACTGAAACAGCCAGTTCGCTATGTGGCTATCATCAAGCTAGCACTGACTAATAATGGCTCCTCGGCAACTGCACCGAGTACCAGAGGTTCCCTTACAGCCCCCTTACCAGATAACTGGTGCTTCCTTCTGCTTGTGTGGTTCACGGTCCTTCCAGGAATCCGGTGTCGTATAACGTCTTTCCTTCAAAAATTACTTTAGTGACTTGTTTTCCCAAAAAAAAAAAAAATGTAATCCGTGTTTCACGCGTTTTCAGACAATGTGTCTTGCTTTTTTTTTTTTTACGTACGTTACACAATTGTACCATTATAACCAATTAAAAGGTACGAGAACGTTGGAAGAACCCGCCCCTCCACGTTCTATGGCTGTCATGACAGGTTTCTGACTGAGCCGCATCCAGACTCCTTCCGGGTTATAAGTGCGCTGCGGTTGCCTCCTCGTCGCAGGGGCTGCAGTTGCTCAGCCTTGAACAATGGCTGGTGTGCTGCTGTAGTGCTTTTGCTACAGGGGGTTTGTGCTGACAGACAGCTGAATCAGTGATGCCCTCAGTTGGGGCTTCTGTGTGCAGCTTCAAGAGCAAACCGAGATGTTGCGTTGAATTGCTCTCAAAACCCACTCCAGCATCACTTGTGCCCACAAAAGTGAAGTCCAAGTGGTGCTTAAGGGTTAATGATTTGGATGTAGCCTACCATTTTGAGAGAAAGAAACACGGTACAAAATGGCGCCATCTCTTCTCCACATGTGCCTAAAGGGAACCAACCAAGCACCTACAGTATTGTTTCACTCAAATTACACATATTAGTATGGAAAAGGGAACAAAGCTGATATTCAAAACCCACCTTTTAACACGAGGACTTGTAGGGTGGGATGGCACCTTATGATTTTTTCCAAAAGACAAACGAATGTAAAAGCTTTACTTTTCCTCAAAGGTGCATTCCTGTGGGACGCAACTGAACAACAAATGGGAGATGCAACTGAATGACATGTGATCTGTTTTGCAATTGGTACAATTGGTATTTGATCCTATGGCCCTTGAATTGATGGCAATGTACACAAGTTGTCAAAAGTGTGCAAATGAATATTGAACCATTTTCAGAACAATTAAGTCTGTGACTTAACCTCTTCCACTTAAATTAAACCTCTTCCACCCAGAAGGAGGAAAGCATCCAGCTGAGGTAACCATTGATGTCACACTGGCTAGAGACTTGTATCATAAGAGTAAACCAACTACTCAATGCAGCGTCTCTGAAAATTGGCGTCGACCAGGCCTAGTTCTTCTGTGTTAAATACAAATGACCTTTATAAGAGACATTTTATTCATAACGAGCACACCACCTTATAAGAAGGCTAAGGGTCCGTATCATGGCCCACCTACCTCAGTACAGGATGAGGGCTCACACATGCCCAACCCAGATAGGGCTACCGCAAGCACCGCAGACTTATTAGAGCCCCCTGTCTTATCTCCAATAACCCTCCTGGCTCCTGTACGTCCTGCAGACATAGTAGAAATCCCTACCATGTCCCCACTTACGCCAAGTACAACACCAGCAAGATCAAATAGTGGAGTTGAGGATCAGGGAGGATTGGAGCTCCTAGTTAAAATAATAGAGGAGACCGAGAAGGAGATGAGTGCCGTATCAGTACCAAGGAATGGGGAATGGAGCCTCCCAGTAGAGGAAGACATGGTCTGTGAGGCATTATAAGTACCATCAAATAAACCAATGTAATGGGTAAGAAATGCTTAATAACTAAAATTGCAAAGCTAATAGAACTGTATTAATTATAAAAAGTCAATGATAAGTAAATGTCCTAATATTTAATCAACAATGGTAATCAGAAATGTATTAATGTATGTAACCAAGAATGGTGTCTCACGTATGGAAAGAAGCGAAGAAAGGTTAACTCCAGCAGAAATGGAGACGTTGGTGCTTTGGAAGTTGGGCCAGATGGCCACTAGGAAAGTAAGGGACTTTCCAGATGACTCAGGACTCATAGGGCCACTAGGGTTCAGTGAGTTCATTGGAGTTAATTTATGAATTGTATGAAGTTACACTCACTAGCCATTAGAGGATTAGTGAGTAGGAGTTTTATGGTTAAGAAAGTTCATTTGAAAATTATGTGAAATTACACTCCCCAACCATCAGAGGGATGGGGAGTACATTTATGCATGTGTGTATCATGGTCACAATTGCAAAAGAAAGAGAGGGTGCAGTGTCCGTACCGTGTCCATGTAAGGGCATGTAGGACTGGTCAAACATACAGAAGGGCAGAGTCTATCAGGAGTACAAAAGGACAGTGCAAAGGACTGGACAGTTAGAGTGATCCGGGGAGCTGGTTCGTGCCTGATCTACCCTGGACCGAAAGGACCCGAGGAATCTACAGACTTTGGTACATCTTGGTAAACTTAGCCGTTCGTGGATCGCAATTGGACTGGGACTTCACTCTCCTAGCTTGGGACTTTTTGGAGATGTGCTACAAGTGGATGACTGTGGACTTACGTTTTGCATCTTCAAGACAGAAATTAGAAAATTAGAAATTATTTTTATTACTTTTTCCATTTTGATTTTTATCTTAAAATATTATAATCACTTTTAAATTATATCGCTGTTTGCTTTGCTTTTGCAATAAAATCTATAAGCATATAATTAAAGGAACAGTGAGAACATTCCATTTTTCACCAAGGGGGAGAACTACTCCGTGGCAATAGTAAAATGTTAGGTATCAAGTGTGATAACATTTAAAGGTTCTTATAGGTTATTCTAGCCAATTAAAATAAAACAAACCCCTGTAGCAAAAGTATACTTGCTCCTAAAACCATTATCCAGCAACCATACCAAAAGCATCATCACTACATCATTTAGGGAAGAGCCGTCGTGAATCGGCGTGGCTCTGGACTGTATCTAGCCAAGTAGGGCTACTCGCTGGGTACAGCCAGAGCTGAAGCGGTGAAGGCGTTGAGATGTAGATGGTAAGCAGCTGAATCTTCTCACCATCAGCTTAAACATTACTGTGTGGAATTCTATTGGGGCAAGTCTCCGTAGACCAGATTAATGGACCCTCATAATGGAGAGCTGACCATTGGTCCTGTACAGGACTTTCTGGGATCTAACACAGTACATGTACCAATTGGTCCTAAAAGAAGCGATCTGAAGTGGTAAAGGGCACTTGTAAAGGGCAGCTGTACTAAATCCTAAAAAACCTCCATGTTTCCTACTTGTATGTATAACTTGCACAGTGCACAAGGACAGGTGTGAACTACATACAGTGTTTTCAAAGTCTGTCCCTGAGGTGCTGCTAAATAGGACCTGGTCTGATTAGCTCCAATTGAAATCTGAGTTTTAATGTAGTTTGGGGAAGAGAGACATTTTCTGTATTGTATTGTATTGTAATATCAACTTTTCAGCCTGTAATGGTAATGAGCAAATTGTGTGGTCCAAACAAAATACTCCAGACTAGTTTTGCTGCTTGAAGACTCATCCTATCACAGTAGTGACCCATACAGGGGATCAATGATGGACAACAACCGGGACAGGTAGAGTTTCTGCTAGGGGTAGCAATCCGGATTCTCACTGAAATGCAGGAGAACCAGGTACTACACTGTCAAACCCAGGTGCTGCTGGACTTGGCAGTCCAGCAAACCGGGCATTGGGCTGTCCTGCAAGAGTTGCTGCAGATGCTGCAGTGGCCACCCAGAGGGTGCAATCCAGCCACAACACTGGGCCAGCTGTGGCAGATCGCCCTCCTTAAGATGACTCCCACCAACAACCCAAGAGGATCCATCCTGGATTGGCTGGGGCATACCTCAGAAGGACACTGACACTGGCTCTCTTTCAAGGATGCCGGGTGCCCCTTTGTGTCGTAACAGTCAGGTAAGGGAAACACCCAACTGCTGGTGCCAAAAAGCCATCAGGAAATGTTCTTCCCACTGGCTCATCACTCATCACAATGGCTGCTCACCTTGGGAATGCCAAAACAATTAACTGGCTCATGACCCACTTCAGTTGGCTATGTATTCATGGGGATGTGCATCTGTGGTGTGTGTTCTACCACAAATTAGTTAACCCTCCGGTTACCTGAAAAGTACCTTTGCATCCTCTGCCACTGATTGAGGTCCCCTTTGAAAGATTGGCATGCATTAGACCAGGGTGCACAGGGATATTGCTTTGCAATAGTCCAAGTGGATTATGCAACGTGGTATACTAAATTGCGCAACATTTCTGCAAGGAGTGTACATGAACTATACCAATTGTTTGGTGTCTGCTCAATCCAGACAAGCATCTATCATTCACATAATATATGGGATAAATGGTTGGACCCTCTGTTTTTTGCAGTGCAGATTTCCCAGGCCTCCACAGAATTTTCTCCCTTTGGCTTATTGTTTAGTAGAAAACCTAGGGGTGTCTTGGACCTAGTTAAAGAAAGCTGGCAAGAAGATCCAAGCACCAGAAAAAATGACACTCAGGAACATCGGCAGTACCTGTATAGCAGAGGGGCTGAGATTCAACTGAGATTTCACTGGGAGATAAGGCTCTTGTATTACTTCCATCTTCCAGCATCAAATTGATTGCCAAAAGGCAAGGTTCCTTTGTGGTCCCACAGCAAGTGGGGGAAATTGACTGAGTATGTGTGTTGAGACGGGTGGGGCAACACAGATTTACTACCTCAACCTCCTAATTTGCATGGAGGGTAGTGGTCCCTGTTGGTCTGGCTACCGCGTTGATCAAGAGTGATGAGTTATAACCCGATGTTCCAAAATGCGACCACCCCACTTCAGTCCTTTGTGATAACCACAAGCACACCTCTCATACACCACCACATTGACACTTCCCCAGGGGTGACGTGTATATGGCCCTATCAGCTACCTGAATGCAAGAGAAGTGGTTAATGCAGAATTAATGGCCATGCTAGAGATGCGGTTAATTGAAGTCCAACAGCAATCTCAGAACCCATTGGCTAATTGGTATGGCGACGATTTAGCCTCTGGGAGCAACAGCCAATATTTTGGGGGTTCCAGTGTAGCCAGCAGATATCCGGATAACGGATATCTGTGTAGACTACCACAAGGTGAATGACATCACCTTTGATGCCTCAAGTCAACAAACTCCTAGATTGGCAAGGCACACCTTGTTTTTTCATGACACCAGATTTAACCAAGGGCTATTGCCAAATTCCCTTGTCACCAGAGTTCAAGGAAAAAACTGCCTTCACCACTGTACAGTTTGTATCAATCTGTAATGCTTTCCTTCGTCTCATGGACCAGATACTGCATCTACCCTCTGCATATGCTGCTGCCTATTTGGATGATCGTCCATAGTAACAGCTGGGAGCAGAATATGGGCACTGTGCTCAAGTCTCTGAGATGGGTGGGGCTCACAGCCAACCTGCAGAAGTGTGTAGTTGGTTGGAGGGAGTTATAATATCAGTGGTGCCACTTGGGCTGCAGGCAGGTGCATTCTCAGGTAGATAGGACGGCTGCAATTGTGGCCTACCCAAGACTAAAAAGTAGGTGAGGGCATTCATGTGACTGGCTGGCTACTACAGGTGGTTCATTGTAGCTTTTTCAGGGCTGACCAGTCCTCTGCATGACCTGACCAGAAAGGGTACCTCAGATCCGGTTGACTGTCAGCCGGAGAACACCCCAGCCAAAAGGCTTCTACAGACTTCTTCAGAACTACTTTGGAAGACATGTTGTCCGACCATGCCGGATAATGTTGTTGTTAACTCCTTTTCCTAACTAGCTAAACTTGAAGTTGAGGCGAGAAGCTGTCTGTCAGAGAGGGGTGGGAACTGGGGTGGGATTAAAAACAGGAGCTAGTCGTAGGTTTGAGAGAGATTCTGTTTCCTGTGTACTTCAGTTGATAAGATGGCGGCATACCACAGTTAAGCAAAATTGTCTCTGCTAAAGGATATATGGTTGTTGTGGCAAATACAGACACTTGGCAATAATTCACAAAAATTGCCCATTCAGCAGCATAGCACTCGTTGGTGCAGTGCGCTATCAGCATATAAATGACTGCTGATTGTGTTCCATTGATAAACTAGGCACCATCAACTCTCCGACGAAACGTATTCTACACATATAATCACCCAAGTAAGTGTGATGCAGGTGAGGAAAATTAGCATGATCAGGTAGGATTGGTGTGAACCACTGTTCTCTCCAATTCGCTATTCAACACATGAAAGAACCGTCAACTCTACCAAATCTAATTTCACACATATAATCACAATCATGCACACATTTTATTCAAAAGATGGACACGACAGAAATAAAAAAGGAATATAGGCTACCAGTCACAAAAGTGAAATGAAATGATTGTCATATTGAGAATGGTTGCTCACGCTCACCCTCCTGTCCACTTATATTTATTGAGATGAATCCCAATTAGTATGATTGTATGAAAATAATTACATTTATGAAAGATAGGCATAACATGTTAGGCCTAAAAATCTACTACTGTACATATCATCATTCTTAAGTTTCAAATATGTTGAATTAAAAACATCATCTGGCTAAAAACTTCTCATATCCCTTTTTCTTGAATGGCCAAATGGTGCATCACTTTAAATGTTGCTGCCACAAGGAATTGTGGGATGGCATTATCTGCTTTCGTAAAGAATGGTCCAGTGTAACCTATATTAATGGAGATAAGAAAGGAAGCATTGAAGCACCTTTCCTTAGCATTTAGAGAATTCTTATCATGGCTGCCACTTAGATACTTCCAGGTCATTTCACTCCTAAGCAAAAGAGAGTATTCGACCGCAGCCTGTTTCGGAAAGTTACAAAAAAAAAGTTGGATGCAGACCCCTTCAATTTGACAGTTGGAAAGTGGTTTTACAAAGCTATACTAGGTTCCAAACAGCAGTTCTGAGGACGTCTGCAGAGTGCTTAAGTCACAGGGTGGGGGTATGTGTCAGTGGGGTTTGGTTTATAGGTCAGCTGTAGGTGGAGACAGCAGTGGTTCAGCCAAAAGCAGACACAGCTGTGAGAGATCAGGCTGATTGCAACAGCCTGCTATACATCTGTGGCCAAATGTACGAAACTCTGTGTAAATTTATCCATAAAAGAATGTGTACGGAGAACGATTCATTATCAACCCCAATCCCTGAACACCCACTCTTGCCTTAGTTTCCCATTGGCAAGGTCCCCCAAAAGCACTAAAGCAGCCATTGTGCACTGTTACATGACCATTAATGCCCCGTTTTATAACGAGTGCAATTTAAATTAATCAGATATACAATTTACTCCCATCATAGACCAAATAAACATTTGTTATGCATGCACTCTCTTTTCGCCTTTTGGCCACAGTGTCGCAATATCACACTGACTCAAAACATAGCATACGCATGGTTTCAAAACCGCGCAGAGGTCCACAGATTCTCATGCTAAGTGTTTTTTTCATAAATCTGGAACTCTGTATAAACATCTGTACGCATGTTTCTACGCATGAGGCCCTTTTATGCGTAGCTGCCTTCGTACGTTTGACCCCCGATGTCTAACAGTGACTCTGTTCAGACCTGCCATTAAAATGTGTCCTGGGTGATCTGATCACAAGTTGAGCGCTCAAAATACATGCGTGAACAGAGCCAAAACATTTTGAGGACGCATTGGGGTCAGATCACTCAAGCCACATTCGGAGGTGTCCTGGGACACATTTGTCCACATGTGTAGTGTAGTGTGAACACAGACGCATCCCTGGCCACATTAAAGGACTGCCTAGTCAACTGCGTCATTTTTGTAAGTGGATGTACGTGTTTATTTGCGCGAAACAGCGCGGAAACAACAATGGATGCCCATGGATGGTGTTGTCCACAATGTCTAAAATAAGTCCCTACATATAAATTAATAGTGCCTGAAACATTGTTGTCTGCCTGGAGGAAGCCAGTTATTGTTTTGATTTTGAGCATGGGCCCTGGTATACAGAAACTGAAGTGATGTACATGATTATTTGCATATTGCAGGGGATGTGGCATCCAGATCACAAGTGGTTGCGTGAGACACATTCTCATGCCAGGTGTGAACTGCAAACCACTGAGCTGTCCACGCATGACCAGATCACCCAGGATACATTTTAATGTCAGGTCTGAACAGGGCCATTGTGTTCTCTCTGGTAGTGAGGCTGGGACCTGATTCACACATGCACGCACAGCACAGGAAACTATGGACCTGTCCCGATACCCACACTCATGGTCTTATGGACTGATGTGCGTGTTCACGCGCTACCAAAGTGTGTCCCAATTCTGAAACGTGCAATCACACAGTACACTTAACCGACACTTTATGCCCCCTTACCCCAATACCTCTTCAGAGCAGTATTCATACCCAAGTGTATCCCACAAGTCATCATGTTGATGACATTCAAGTGAAGGCGCCAAGATGTCAGGAAAGAAAACTTTCCAATGTAAGTTATGCTTGTTTTAGCACTAGCTGTAGATAAAATATATATCACCATAACATACATTAAATATGTCCAATGCGATTGAATTATTAGCATGTGCGACTGGATTACATCATCTATCAAGTGTCCAAAATGTGTTCTGCTTGCACATACTTTGGCCCGTACTTGGGCACTTGTGCACTGTTAACTTAACAGAACGGAACTTAGCTTAACGGAAATACATCACACAAGTGGGCACTATCCTAAGTAGAAAGACTGCAAGTGTGGGTGTTGGGACAGAGAGCTGAAAGGTTCATGGAGACTTGATAGGTTTTGAGCATACTGGCCTGTACATGGTGGACTGTATGTGCGAGTAAGCTGTTGAGCCATGAGCCATGCCCCGCACAAGAAGCTCTGTCACGGGTCACCCATTTCAAAGGATTGTTGAAGATTTAATTTGCCCTTTTCCCACTTAAGTACAGAATGGTGGCAGCAAACTATTTTTCTAGAAGACCAGACTCCTATGCCATATCGGAAGAACAACCAGGGAACCAGTAGAGGAATTTGTGTTGAGATTCATTTTGACCATAGTTGAACCTATGAGTATTATTTGTTCTAGGAAATATGTAACCTGAGTTATGGACACAAAGATACCCCAAGGACAGTGAAGGGCAGAAAACTAAGATTCTTAGGAGAAGTGCAAAGGCTAGAAAGAAGAGACAACAGAGGAGAACAGAGAAAAGTGGAGGAGATAAGCACTGAACTGGATAACATGATGGAGAACATCCAACTTATGGACACCATTCTACTAAATGCTGGGGAACCTGCTGAAGACACTGAGGAAAGTAAACAAGAAGAATCTGATCACAAAAACACTCAATAGACTGTGTATCTCTTTTACAGCTGACTAGCAGCTGTAGAAGAGCTAGACTGGGCCGAGATAGGCTGGATCGACTATTATGAACAGGGATACAAGCTCCACTGAAACTAGGGCATCAGTGAAGCTGTGTCAGTGTGATCTGGAGTAGGAGTTAATGTATCATATTGGTTTGAAGTTATTCCGATACAACTGTAAGGAAACAAAAGTCATGTAAAGGCATAAAACGCAACCCTCAATTGGATGACTTGGTGGAGAGGTTAAACACGAGCAGCATCCAATCCTGGTTTCACACGCTTCAAGGTGTTTTTTTTGTACTGAAATTTTAAATCACGCCACTTGCCAGGTGAAGTATATTCATGTTATGGGAATCACCAGCAGAGTCTGCCACCAAGGGCCATGACTTTAAGGTTCCACAGAAGATTTCTCTCTCTCACTTGTCAGCCATACCACCAAGATGTTTGTATTACGTTTGAGATATGCTTGAGATGTAAATCTAGCGTATTGGTTTCTGCCCGAGTTATTCTTCTGCAACCGAAGACGCCGCACCAATGTCATCATGAGAACACAAAACACACAGTATGTGAATATATGCACAAGGTGCAAACATATCTAAGCACACTTTTGAAGACTGAGGACAAATCCCGAAGGCGACATATAGACTACACCTCAAAGATAAATGGAAAATGAGGATGCATGCTTCCATGCACATCATCTATCAACTCACAGTCTAGCAAAAAGTTCAAAGGTCCCTTTCAGGGTATTGAGAAAACTGTCTATATGGATATATCAGTGTAGATAATCTTCTGTAGGACTTCTGTAAGTACAGACAATTGCAACCCCCAATGCAAATGGTCGCAAGGGTCAGATGACTTTGCCAGAGGCCATGTCAAAATGGGACCAGCTTGTAAAAAGCATTATTTATGTATATACCGTATGTCATATGTGTTGTAAATGTACATGTTATTGCTCACAGGTGTTATGAAAAGATGGAAAAGGTGGTGTATGCTGTTTTTATTGGAGTTTGGTTGTAGCATGATTCTTCAGTCTTAGAAGAGAGTACTGTTGGCTCTTCAACACTTCATGTTATATCACAATATTATATTACTATAAATAAAGTAATTATTAGAGTCAGTACATAAGGTTGAAGTCTTAGCGGCCTTACTGACGTATTACAGATTTATTTTCTTTGAGGCATTAGAAAGATAAGATTGAAACAGTAGTGGACAGAACGCTTGGGTAAGATTTAATCTCAGACCAGCAGTGGCACATGCACTACACCATTTCTTGGCACAGAAAGAAAGTCATTTTGAGCTACAGCTCATAGCATAACAGTTGTATGCTAGTTGTATGCAAAAACAGGCATAAAACCCAGCCCAATGTCTCTTCTCCCATTTGCTGGAGAAGACCAGTTGGCAGTGAATTGTAGACATGAGCCCTCAAGGAAATTATCCTGTTAAGAAACAATCTTAACATTGCACAGAGCACAGTCCTTTTGGGCCAATTGGGCTACAATGCCAGCCCTTGTAACTGACTTCAAACAAGGACACACAACCAATCGAATCTATGTACACAACCACCAAACAAGCAAAAATAACAAAATAAAACATAACATTCAACAAGTTTTCCCAAACTTCCCAGCCAGGCTTCTGGGACATAGAGGCACACACATCCAGCCAGGCCAATGAGCATCTACTACTCAAACTAGCAAAAATGTACAAAGAGCTACACAATTATGAGCTACAATTATTGTAACTTTAGTTGGCCCTTCTTTTAATAAGTTTTCTTGAGAGCAAATTAAATCTGCTACCAATTTAAAAGTGTCCTTCCTTCCCCCACCCCCTGCTATTGTCAGCTAAAGTTCCCTAAAGATATGTTACTACCATCTCTTCGATTAGCTGAGCTAGCAGTCTTGACATCCAAGCAAATTGAAAATGATCTATAGGATTCTTCTATAGTTTCAGCCTCTAATAGTTAAAGTGGTGCAGTGGTGGGTCCCCTTCTCATGCTCGTTGCAGTCAGCACATCAGTGCATGTGTGTGTGGAGTCAACAGACTGACGTGCGCAAAGCCCTGTAACCCCAATGCAGCAATGAACATTCAGGTGAATGCTGTCAATGAAGTCGCAGGCAAGTGAGCTCACAGCTCGTGGAAAATAGCACCTACATCTTGTGCTGGTAAACTAGAGATTCTGTTGCTGAACGAGGTAAAACTAGGATTCAGTTAATAGACTATGTAAGAACTATACTTTGATCATCCAGGAACAAAATAAGACTTTAAATAATATTGACATATTCGCCAAGATCCTGTTCAGCCTCTTTAAACAGCCATTACGTTTTAGAGAAGGAGCTCAATTGAAATTCTGTAGGCCTTGATGGAGTTTATATTTCATAGGAGATAATTTGCCATTTTCAACACTAGCATACCCTCTACACTAAACATGAGGGCTCTGGAAGTGAGAATGAATGATTCATAATAAAACATTCTATTTAGGAATAAGGATATTTGGATGAGGATTGTCAGGCCAGCAGAGAAGGCCTTTCTGGCCCAGAGGTTTCACTGCTTCCAAACTCCCATTTCTTCTTTCCCAATGACATTATTCATATTCAAAATACATCTTATATCCAATCCAATCCAATCCACTTTATTTATATAGCACGTTTAAAAACAACAGAAGTTGACCAAAGTGCTTTACAGTCAGTCAGACTGTACATCCTATCACAACCCCAATCTCCTTCCCTGGCTGGTCTGTGGAGTACAAGACGGTTCTTATGCACAACCTGGGTCCACAAGCGAGGACTCATCTTCAGACTGTCCGAGCCAAACATTACAAGATCCAATCCTGTCAGGACTGTCTACTGGTCCATATGAGCAAAAGATTGCAAAGAACTGATGGAGGAAATATGATGTATCTGTTAGGGAGAACTCTCTGATCTGGTAAAAATACTACCCTTCCTCCAGCTTTCTGAGCAATCTTTGCATTCAAATCTCCAGGGTTTCAAGGTGGCAAAGGGACTCACCTTGACAGAAGTTATACTTCTTGCTAGCAATAATATAATAATAAACTTTATTTATATAGTATAATAGTACCTTCAACAGTGATGCTATTACCCAAATCAGATAATGAGCCCAACTCTCCAGCTGGGGTTGCTTTTGCCATGTGTGGAGTATTTTGGGGCAGTGAGTTTAATGGAAAAGTCAAACTCATTCCAGTAGAAAGACTTTAGCGTCCCCTAGCAAGGGCAGACCAAATTTTAAAATAACAATATGCAGACCAAAAGTGCAAATTGCACTAAATAGCCTTTTATGGCAAACAATTGTTTACACATATCAGTTTTATATATACTTAAAGGACGAATCAGCTCTAAATCATGTTATCTAAGCTGTAAACATAGTCATATGACTTTATGTGTGAAGAACATCAATCCTGTAGTTAATATCAACATTTTCCAAATTAATTCTTGCCTCTATGACAGGAAATTGTTGTTGCACTGCCCTCTATGGGTTGAAACTTTCCATGTTGTACTTCTGGCCACACCCCAATCAGTGACGTCAAAGACGATATTTTCACACTGGCTGAAAACAGCATTTACGTACTCTTTAAAGAGGAAGAAGACATCCTATTAGAACCAGTTGTTGACAAACCACTTCTTGTGGCACAGTATGTGGTCAAGATTTCGTCCAAGGTTTGGCATTAATCGCATTTGGAGTCTAGATGCAAGTAAATGGAAATGAAGCAACATCCTGAGGCCATTCAGGCTATTGTATACCCCTCTCACACATGCAGTTTAACCCAGAAATGTTCAGGAACTTTTCCATGACGGGGTTGTGTGAACAAGAGCCAGAGTCGATATTCCATAAAATGCAGTTCCCAATGCAAATTCCCCCCTCAAGACCTAACAACATTTCCAGAAAATTTCCAGAAAGGACATATTGTGAATGAAAGCCATAAGATTCCAGGGTGAAGCACACATAGGGTTACAAACAGTTTTATGTAAGACACTTTCTGGAGCGAGTGAACCAATTACAAGAGCCATTCATAGTAAAGCCAAAGGGTCTACAATTCGCCGGGCTATCTACGGCGTAAAACACTCTAAACACTGTTAATATTGCGCGTTAACAGAATGTTAATGGTACCACTTATGTCTTTGCTGAGAATATATAGCCAGGGATATGATGAGCATTACTATGCCACTGGATCTTGCACTCCAAAGAGTTCTGATGGATTTAACACTTGTTTTGCAACCATTGCACTAACCAAATGTGTAGTTATTAAGCAGTGACCTCTTTGGCATTTTTGATTCTCATGCATGTAAGAAAAGGCGTTCACAACACATTTAACAGTAACACAGTTTGGGTACCATGTTCAGAACAGAGTTAACAGCAATATTGACGGTGTAGAAAGCCCAGCAAATTGTGGACCCTGGAAATTCAACACACAAATGTTCTTATAGTCGCCGTATGTGAACAGGGAAAACCATTAGCGGTGCTGGAAAAGTTAACCCAGCAATGTTACGGGTTTGGTGTGAGAAAGTGTCTTAACACATTTACATAATGGCTGCATGTGGAGAACATACTTGTGGATACGCTAGCCTGACAAGACCTCAAACAGTGATTCTTAATATAGGACATCTGCATGGAAATGTAAAACAGTCTAGTATCTCTGACTTAAAAAGCAAACAATTCCTAAATTGTTGACAATAGATTGCTCCAGTAGCCATGTCATCAGGGTGCTACATGAGTTAGCAATACTGCAACCAACAAAACCATCATATCAAAAGCTGTATGACCAACCCATTTTTGCCACCAGTTAAGTCATGTGGAGGCAATTTTGGGTTACCAACATGACAAAATCTCCACGCAATCAATCTACAATTCATCACCTGTAGAAACGTGTCACCAACAGCACCTGCCTGATAAAAACCTTTAAGAGTAGCATAGAAAATGAGATACCAGTTCTGCAAGGCCATTAAATCTTACCCATTCCCCCTATACAAGCCTGGATTGTACTTTGTGCCCTACTTTGTTAGATTGGTAGTTTGTAGCAACTGACAGATGTTTTGTTGTTACCAAAATTCATGTTTTTTCCCTCTGTGACTATCTCAGAAGAATGCTGATAACTGTCAATCCATAGAAACCCATTTAGTGACTAAATCCAAAATGAGACTCAAATGGAATTATGCAAGATCAACATATAGAAGATCCAAATCCACACTCCAAACCCAAGCGAAATTCACATGGTCCATTTTAAGTCACCTGAAATAAATACATAGTAATCGTATCTAACAACAGAAATGTGGGGTTCCTGCGAGGTCTACATTTTTGCAAAGGGGAGTAGATAAATGTGATGCCAGAGACAGTTAATACTTTGTTCAACTTTTAATGCACACCTAAAAACCTACTCGAAGACAATGCTTTTCATTCAAAAAGGACAGTACACTGGGATACATTAAAAAATCTCAAATCACAAATCATCTGAAAGTTAAAAGTAGGCGAGATGTGGTGAAAGGTGCCCTTTCCTTTTCAGACCTTGAAATGTGCTCCCAACCATCACAAAGGCAACAATGAGGGCTTCTTCGCACATGATTTTGCCAAACGCTACCCACAAATAACACTTAAGATTTACCTCGTAAAAGTGTAAGGAAAACCAGATAACTCGTTTTGATTTGAACCAATGATTAGCGATCTCATTTATAAAAGTCAAACCCACAAACACCAACTTGCTCACAGGTCCTGAAAGCCAAAAAGCTTGATTCTTGGTAACAGTTGATATTAATGAGAAACCAAAATTAAAAACAAATCAGGTGCAAGATTGTAGTTACCCACAGTTTTCTGAGCCATGAGAAATCTGGTGCTGAAGAAATGTCTCTAAGCATGAGAAAGTCTCAGTGCATTCTGTGCATTCGTAGAGAACCTCTGCTGAGGTACTTTTATCGTCCCGAGTATGGTCCATATCGTCATCTTCTATATCCTCCGTGTTGACCTTCTCCAGGACTGGATCCTGATTAGCACCAGTTGTGGGAGAGGTTTGTTCCACATCTACCTCTCCTGTATTTGGGTGATTTTGCAGGTGGTGCTCAGGGGCAGAGGAATTTCGAAAGTAAGATGGATATTGGGGGCACTTCTGGGATTCACTCGGCTCCTTTTTGTGATAGCGCAGGTGTCTTTGGTAGACACATAACAGTCCAAATCTTTTCCCACATTCCTGACACTTGTAGTTTATCCTAGATTTAGAAACAGACCTTCCTGTTTGCGTTCCCTTTTGCTCTTCTTCTTCTTCCGATACCGTTTTATCACCGTCTAAAGAGCTCTTGCATTTCTCCTTTTTAAGAGAGTTCAGGGCAGAACCATGCTGGGGAATTGTATGTAATGCCGTGTGTTTCAGCCCTGGTTTCTTTTCCAATTCAGGTTTGTGATACATGGCTATATGCCTTCTAACATCACAGCGTTGAGGAAAATGTCTACCACAGAACACACAAGTGTGCATAGTGCCCTTATGGTATCTCATGTGCCGAGACAAACTACTAGAGTGATTAAATACACGATGGCACAGTTTGCAAGGATGGAGTTTGCCATTAGGATTCCCCCTCCTCCCGCGTCTACCTCTAGTCCCAATTTGTAGTTTGCTGGAAATTCTTCGCCTAAATGTTCTTTGGGATTCTTGGTTTAGCTGATCTATTTCTTCTTGGGTTTGATGGGTGACATGATGCTTCTTCAGAGCCGCTAATTTTTGAAAACGATCCCCACATAAGCCACATCTGTATGGTCTAAAGGAATATTCAGCATCATTCGCATCGTCAGTATCTTTAAGAGCTTCACTATCCAGAGGCTTCACATCAACAGAAGTGCCATTGCTAGGACGCTTTTCGTGTAGTGCATCTTCTACCTTCTTAGATTTCAATTCAATTTCTGATGCTAAGCTGGCACCTGGTTCTTTTCCTTTACAATGGTAGAGTGAGTGTGTCTGAAAATCTGACAGCCAGAAAAAATGTAACCTGCATTTCTTACAAGGATATGTTTTCTCAACCCTTTTCTCCTGGTAATTCTCAGATTTGCCCATGGGTTTAAGCTTGGGGTGATATTCTTTATGATGAGCATTCAATGCATCCACTTTCAAGAATCGTTTACCACAATGCCCACAGCAGTAAAACCGTTCGTGTGCATGGTCTTGTAGGTGTTTCTTTAACTCCTCTCTGCCCTCATAAATCTTACAGCACAATGTACACTTGTAACCTCTTTCTGTGTTTCGATATTGCTGGTGACGATGTAAACTCAGCTGGCTGTTAAAAGATCTGCTACAGATTTCACAATGGTAATGGCCCTGGCGAGACTTGTCCAAGTTGACACCAGCTTCTATTGGCTTTGCCTTAGAAACATCCTTATGAGGGGAGGAACATGGTGGAGGGGTTGGTGACAGTGATTTGATAGAAGGGAAATGTGATGGTAGGGCAGCTGGAGATATTGGTTTGCTAGAGGTACAATGTGATTGCTCAAAGCCATTTATAATGGTTAGTGTACCGTTTTCCTGGAGTACATACTCTCGAGGGACTTCAAATCCATTGGACGAGCCATCTAAAGGAAACGACTCCAAAGGCCCATGAATAGCCATATGGGTCAACACATTAGGGTACTGGCTGAAACCATCACCACACTCGGTGCAAATGAAAGTACTTGCTTCCGCACCAGCCTGTTTAGAGGCAACGTTCTCCATCGAGTTGTTTTTTTCCATGATCAAACTATGGTATTGTTCATGTGCTGATGACATCACTCTTCAGTCCATGAGGAAGGGTAGAAATCTCTCCACACACCCATAAAGTTTGTTTTCATGAAAATCAGTACTTATGGCAATGTTGAAAATTGATGGGCTCTAAAAATTTTAAATTGTAGTTGAAGAGGTAGGTAAAAACCTCTTTTTTTTCTTTTTTAAAAAGGTTTACTTCCAATCTTCATGTTCACCACAACACAGCACCTGAGGGAGGGTACAAAATGAAAGAAAAGAAAGAAAATTAGTATTTTATTAAACCATCTAAACCTAAGGCAAAACCTGTTTCCAGTACAAATAAGAATTTAAAAATTGTTGAATGACTGTTTTACATATAGACCTCCAAAAAAAAAGAAAAAAAAAAAAGAAATCTGAAACCTATGACAGGAAGCAAAACCAGCAAAACCACATTTACATTCAATGGCATTTCTGAAAACCACTACAAGTCTGTACGACATTCCCATCCAGTAAATCCCAGTAAATTCATGCATAATATAAATCTTAAAGACAAGAATGTAGGCTATGTGTCCAATGTTAGGAGCAAGGAGCGTCAGCAACAGCTGCTGACCTCCTGCTTCTATTGTTGTCCTTCTAAAAACATGCCACCAAACAAGGCTACTTTTCCCGGGCAACAGAACACAGGCAAACATGATTGTTTTACAAAGAGATACAACTAAGCGGTGGCACACATTCTGCCAGTGCCAATCCGAAATGTACCTTTTGGGACTAGTCACCCGAAACCACTAACAATCAAGTTTTACTAAGCCTTCATAATTCTTGTCCTATATCCTTAGGAGAGCAGACCCAAAGTGGCACACAAGGGCTGAACGGCAAAAAACTCATTAGTACTACTGGTCAGTGTTTATTGGTTGAGTAATGGCTGAGACTCTATTGTTGGCGCTCAGCTAGGAAATCAACTGGTTGATTAAAGAAGGAGTCGGCAGGGCAGTCAAATGGTTGATAAAAATGCAGGAAGCATCAAACCAATTCCACTGGCTTGGACAACAGCCACCTTTTGTAGTTGCGTAGCTACTGCTGTTTTCAGTCAACTGAGCAGCGAAGTCGTTTGTTGTTCCCGCCTACAAAACCAATGAGAAAATGGATGCTATTTCTTCCCGTCGTGTCATCGCTGCGTACCCTCTGTTGGCCAAATGGCCATACTGTGCCAAATTATTATCCTCAGGCTCCTTCTATTCCAATTTGCTGATTAACTGACTGCCTTTTATTTCATGTTGTGCGACATAAACCCTCAGCGCTAGGTTGGCGTCAGCCCCCAGTCTTTTTTAAATGTACGCATGCGTCATTGAGGAAGCTCAAGCTTAACATGCTGGATGAGTTCATTAAATCAGGTAGGTACTAGCTACCTATTATCACCAATTATTTAAAGATGCTACGTGCACTATTCCGACTCAACCAATAGTTAAGGGGAATCACAACAAGCTGTTACAGTTCATAACAAGCTCAACTTTTCTCCTCCCCTGCAGCACCTGTCCATCAAAAACCTCACGCTACAGGTACCCAGATTTTTGGGTTTATTGTTGGACCGACAATGTACGGCCATACAAATTTAATTAACAGAAATTGTACATTTCTCTGGATGCAGCCATATTGGCATCAAGATAAATTGTGGCAGTGAACTTCAAGTGTGTCCTTAAGCCAATCAGAGGCCCCAAAATCACGTCACGCAGAAAGGATGTTGAGGCCCGGGGGACTTTGATTCTAGTGTGTCAGATCTGGAAATCTTCAAAAGAATGCGGACTGACTGAGCTGCATGCATCATCAGAGTATGTTTTTTTTTGTTTGAGTTAAAGTGATGCGGGGCATCCATTAAACAGTTTAGTAAGTATGCATGGCCTAAACATGGTTTAGAAAAGGAATATCAACTGGCTATCACCGGCTGACCTGAGGTGGCACACTTTTGTCCATCTCACTGAACCTTTGCATAGCAGTCTTTTTATGTTATTTTAACAAGACAGGGGGTATATTTACATGCACACGGTATCCTGATGACTGTGAATCATCAGATTAAGCCAATAGTTTGATGAAAGCACTTATCTGGTTTGAAATAATGCGATTTCCCAATAATCCAGGTTTACAGATTTATTTGATATAGGGCCGGGACTTTAACGCGTTAATTTCGATTAATTAATTACAGAAAGATTATCGCGTTAAAAAAATTAACGCATTTTAATCGCACTTATTTTTACAGTCCAGACACCAGTGACATCAGACAACAAACCCCAGTACGATGGAGCTGGAACAAGCAGATGACAACTCGTTGCTGGATGGAAAGTTTACCTATAAAAAAACTCCCCGATGGAAGCGTGGATAAGAACGCGGTTGTGTGCAAATATTGCAACAAAATCCAAAATCCATTTTGAATTGAAAAATGTTGCTTCTCGTGTGAAATATTGATATGCGATTAAAATGAGATTAATTTCGATTACTTAATTACAAAGCCTGTAATTAATTAGATTAATTTTTTTAATCGAGTCCCAGCCCTAATTTGATACTCAAGTTAATTTACTAAGGCTCCTTTTACACCTGGCCTTAACATGTGTATGGTATCCGGATTGTGTCCAGATATAGCTGGATTACATTTATACCCGGCATTAAAATACATCTCTGGTATATACATTAAAGGTCAGACCGTCAGTAACACGGGCACCATCCCTTCCTACATCTTCAGATTGAAAACAGGAGGCGGGACGTGCACCAACTATGTTGCCCATAACTCTCCAGGTTTGAGAGACTCGAAATGGTAACATTAGCCATCGGGCTCAACCAAAGACAACTTTTAATATTTTTGTGACATTCAGACTGGAAGCTATCAGGACTACAGCAATAACATAACTAGAGTGGTGAGTCTTGTGAGACATGCATGTCAGTTCCATGTCTTGTTTGCGTTCCATTCATTAAAGGAATAGTTCACCCAAAGACAAACATTTAGTCATCATCTACTCACCCTCATGTCAGTCGGTGCTTCCATGTAGTTTGTATGCCCATATAACACACAGTGAGCTAGCAAAGCCTTCTTTAGAGTTCCAAAAAGGGCAAAAAGTGATCATAAGATTATTCCAATCTGAGTGTTCTGAAGCCAAACAATTATACATTGAGTCCAAAAGACCTCTAGGTCACACAGTGCGCTAAACTCAATATCAAGTGAACACTGAATGCTTTAGAAAACAATGGTGTTATTGAAGACATGGCCAAATACAAGTGTAAATATAAGTGTTTTTGACTCAATCATTTGGCTTCATAACACTTAGACCAGTGGTCCTCAACTGGTGGGTTGCAACCCACAAATGGGTTGAGGGCTCTTCTGAAAGGGTTGCAGGTATGCACACAAAAAGTAGGGGGGGGGGGG
>OMKK01076616.1:0-13820 GCA_900302305.1 Polymixia japonica
AGGGGAGGAGGACTGGTCTTACCTGAGGGATCGGAGCTCCTCACAGTCAGTTCATATGTCAGGTCTGCGAAAAGAGGAGAGGGTTCACATGACAACGTCAGATCAGGGCAGGACGGGGGGCGAGCCTGTCAAAGAGCACGATCCTCCCCAGACGGTCCGCGCCGCGAGGCAGCGCTTTGCTGCTCGGGGAAAAGCACGGCAACGCCGCGGCTCTTTCCATCTGGCGTCCTGCTCTGGAAATTAGATTAGCAAGAGTGCCGGGTTGACCTAGTAACAGGTTAGCTAAGGATAAAGGGAAAATCAGGGCTAAAGCATCAAGGTATACTGTCTTTCAAGGAGCTGGCTATGCTGCTGTGGTTTCCCTGTAAGGTCGAGTATATCTATTACTGGTGGTAAAGATCAATCATGGTTCTGCTGTCTTCCATTAGCACAGTGTTGGGTGTGAGGGATTGATGGTAGATAGAGTGCTTTTCCCACATGCTTCCTTAAGGGTGTGAATATTGCATCACGCCATCTTGGCCCCACCTCGTAAAATATCCAATCAGTGGATCATTACAGTATTCATTTCAGTTTACTCCTTAGTTTCATATACAGTAGCAGTGGTGCTTTGGGGTCATTTTAGCTACGGTTCCACATCCATCCCTGTCATAAATGGTAAATGGACTGCATAAGCACTTTTCTAGTCTACCGACTACTGAAAGCGCTTTACAATTTATGCCTCACATTCACCCATTCACACACATAAATTCATACACCGATGGCAGAAGCAGCCATGCAAGGCACCGACCTGCTCATCGAGGGCAGTTAGGGGTTCAGTGTCTTGCTCAAGTACACTTTGACGTGCTACCAGGAGGAACCGGGGAATCGAACCTGCTAGATGATCCTCCTGAGCCACCGTCTTTTGGGTACCACTTTATTTGAAGGGGTGTGCATAAGACTGACATGACACCGTCATAACCATAACATGACACCTGTCATGAACATGAAGGAGTCTTTATGAATGTTCATGTCTGTTGTCATTAAGTGTAAGTTTAGGCATGAAGCCTTAGGGTTAGGGTTAATGTCAAGTTGTCATAACAAAGACATCCCAAACAATGTCAACTTTGCATTATAAATGACATAATTGACTGAATGACAGTTAACGACAACAGTCATGAACATTCATAAAGACTCTTTCATGTTCATGACAGGTGTCATGTTATGGTTATGACGGTGTCATGTCAGTCTTATGCACACCCCTTCAAATAAAGTGGTACCGTCTTTTGTTTTAGTTATGGTGCAGGGGCAGCGTGCTTATAAACCATTTTCTTAGTATACTTTGTCACAATAAAAGCATCAACTCTAAACATACAGTGTAAGGACTTCTCTAACATCCTTGTGTTTTAAGGGGGAACTTTAGCTAAATTGCACTTATATTTTAATGACTCTCTAATGACAATCTCTCTGGCTGAATGAATAGAGAGGAAAAGCTGCAGATAGAGTATTATTGGATATCGTTTACCAACGTAACACTGCTCTGTGCCAGTTTTCAATGACAGCACGACGACATGGAAGGAAGTTACTGGAGGGCGTGTTCACCTGTGCAGTGCTGTTGTAACCTGCGGATCTCTGCATGTAGCCCCTTGAGCGTGTTGGCATGGTCCTGCTGAAGGAAGAGCAGGTTTTTCTGGGCACTGTGCAACTGATTCTCCAGGGTAACATTGGCTGATGCCATGACTGACTGTGCTCAGACACACGCGCACACACACGACCTGCAAATGCAAATAACAGAAAGACAGACAGAAGGAGACAGAGAGGAGTCAAGATAGATTAAGAGACAGAGAGAGATAGAGAGAGAGAGAGAGAGAGAGAGAGAGAGAGAGAGGGAGAGAGACAGAGAGGCAGAGACAGAGCGAAAGCATAAATCAGGTCATTAATTCGCACCCCGTCACCCATAAACATTCGGGCTTGGGATGTGCTCCAGCTGTGTCTGTGTGTGAAACTGGACAAGATAATCTTCTTTGGATGATAGACTGAAATAATCACTATTAGACAATACTATCAAATCCGTTCAGACTGGAGGCCATTTGCCACTCGAAGGGACTGATTAAAAATGTTCTAAATGGTTGTCTAGTCTGTTGGTCTCAAAAATAAGGAACACGCTGTAGAAAACACCGAGATGCACCCTTCTTAACATTCAGGCCTGTGGTGTAACATTAGGCTATCATCATTAATCAGGCTTGACCGATGCTAAAGCAAGGCTTTTGTGGAATGAGGCAGTGGGACCATAAATAGGCCCACTCCTTTTTTTTGCTCACTCTTAATTGGCAAACAATCGCTGATGCTGAGCTATTGATTTTACCATCAGAGAGGGAACAGTCTGGGCCTTCAAAGGAGACACTTCTAAGGGGTAATATTGAAATGTATCCTCATTTTTACTGTAATGCTCTTGCCCGGGACAAAGACATAGCCACAGCCTTCTTCAGCATTGAACTTAAACGGGAAAAATGAAAACGTTATTCTTGTGGCAAATTGTAAAAGATGAAAAAGATGAGATCAGGCATGTAAATTACCATATCGGAATCAATCTACTAATGTAACCATATCTTGTAGCCTAAAGGCTACTAAATCCGAGAGGTAAACAAACTGAAACAGTCACATATGTAGACATCCCAGTGACACAGGGTGTGGCGTGAAGGCAGCCAATGTCCGGTAGGCCCCCTCCTCTCATGCCTCGCCCAGCTCTCCTCCCTCCTCCCCTCAGTGGACGCCCTTGTCTCCAGAGCTGAGCCAGAGAGAGAGAGGCCGACACCCAGTCCCATTGTCTCCACCCTCTCCCATACAACTGTCCTGGGCTGGGAGTTGAGAGCACATTGATCCCCCTCCACCCCTCCTGATGCAGAAAAGCCTTCCCCCCCGCATACATTAGTGTGTTTCAATAAAACATCTCTGAGCTCCTCACTCTTACATCATCAGCTCGCTAACATGAATAATATATCCTACAACACCACTCTGGACATGCTCCCAGTTTTCCAAGTTCAATGTTCTTATTATGTACAGAGGAAAATGACAGTGTGGGATGACCTCAGATGAGCCAGGTTATCACCAACACAGGCAGTGATGTGTCATAAAGGCTAGAGAGGTATCTATAAAAGATGAGTAATCCCAAGTCCTTCCGATAAACCCTGCAACAAGCACACCTCACATCCCACCCCCTTCCTAGAATAGCTTAAATTGCTTTCCATTTGGAAAGTCATGACCACACTCAACTTGCCATGGCAGGGTGGTAACAGAGGTACGAGAGTATAACCCTAGCAAGGAAGCAAATGTATCAGTAGCTGTGTCTGGTTCTAAAGATATACCTAACTGCATTACTAGGGTGATGCCTACCTTTTCAAATCCTCCACATGCTTCCTAACACACAACCCAGCATTTTCCTACACAGAGGACATAAATAATCAATGAACTGCAGCAGCATGACACACTACCTACCATCCTCAGCCACAACAAGAATTAGTCTAGTAGCCAATGTTCTTCCTGTTATAAAAACAAAGAAAGTGATTCTTTGCAGCCTAGTTGTATCAACTTCATCTTTGGATTTGGGCTTAATTCTGATTGTGGACAGACAAGAACAACATAAATTTACCTTTACGGACCACATTACTATAGCTTTTCTGTGCATTTCTTCTCTAATTTCCTGGCTAGTAATGTGGGATGAGATGCATTTAAGAGCCTCATGTTTTGTACAATTCTCATGTCAATTACAATAAACAATGTGCTAGTGAATCATCCAAACTAAACTGACCTAAACAAATAAAAATGAACAAAATGATTAAAAAAAAACAAAAAAAACAACTAACGCCAAAGATAAACAAAAACACCCACGACAAACACTGGGCACAGTTCAAGATCAAGACAGGAAGCTACAGCGGAAGACCTTTAATACTTTTCAATTTCAGCACCTGCATTGCGGACAGCACCCCATATCCACTTTTCACGTTAATCCAATGTTACTGGACCACTGCAGCTGCAGCAAATAACATCACTTCATTCAAACGTTATTGGCGAGCTTCGGTCAGCGGGACATTTCAGGAAATGATCATTCTCATTCATTTTCAAAGGAAACATTTGTGTTCACAAACAAGGGGCCTGGCAAGCGTCGCTTCATCAATCCTTAACTGTAATAAAAATGGTTATTGTCTTCAACATAGACCACTCTGGTATAGGTAATACCACCAGTGAACTACACGTTCATGAAGATGCGGAGCTAGCTAACCTAGTAGCTAATATTATGTATTTCTGCTGATGAGGAGGAGCTGTCCAATGTCAGCCTGAGAGACAGCTAGCCCAACAGCTAACCAGGCTACAATAGCACCTTACCGTACATGGGAGCTAACTTACCCCTCTGGCTAAAAGCACACGGCAGTCGAATAATTTGTTAATGGCTGTGAAGTGTTGCTGGAGAGGTTTTGCCACACCGGCTAAGTCCGTTCTGCCTTGCTATGCATGTCGTCGATGCTGTCAATCGGTCGCCTTGTGTCGGAGAATAGAGGGCGGCTGTGTCGGTTTTCTCTCATCTCCCTGAGCTACTTGACAAAATAAAGCGATGCATGATGGGAAAATTAGAGGGAAAAATGAACAGTTTCATTTCTAGTGTAAATTCTTAAAAAAAAAACTGTAATTACTTTGCCGTTAACAAAAGACAAAACGACTGGACGTGGTATAATCCACCACCGGCCGCTATAATTGTTTCATTATATGAAATGTAATGTAGTAAATGTAGTGTGTTGTCAGGGGTGCGCTACAGTGTAGGTCAGGAATAGCGTCATCACCATAGTAACCGAATGTGTCACCTGAAATTAGTTATACATTCGCGCCACCTAGCGAGAGAAAATGTGCTACAAAACAACAAAAATTTTGTAAGCGAAATATATTAATTTTTTCCCCAAAATTGCTGCTGCGATGTCAATCATTAGAATGAAATGGATTAAAAATTGACAGAGGTTAAAGCACAGCTGCTACGGGACAGTAGAGGGTAGTGTTGCCTTTCAGTAGCAGCTTGAGTCTAGTATGACGTCCATGTTCACTCACAAACATACACAACCACAGAGAAAGAAAGAAAGAAAGAAAGAAAGAAAGAAAGAAAGAAAGAAAGAAAGAAAGAAAGAAAGAAAGAAAGAAAGAAAGAAAGAAAGAAAGGAGAAAGGGGGGAGAGAGAGAGAGGGGGAGAGAAACAAAATCCTGTTTTCACTTGTGTCCCCCAACTATTAAAAAAGCGGTTCAACTGATAACAGCAGTGTTGGTTCTGAGTTTCCTCTGCTGGGGTGTGGAAATTCAGTAGACCCACTTCATATTGACCCACTATTTCACCTTAAATTATCTCTGGCAAGAGGAATTCCACAGAGGCATAGCTACTGAGTAAAATGATATGAACCAAAAACAAAAGAGTCAATTTCATACCCAGCCTAAGAAAGAGCCTCAATTTAAAAATAGGAAAATATCTCATGGAATAAATGGGATTATTGTCTACCTCCTGAACTGTTATTTTTCGGAAGCAGCCTTTAATCTCTCCCTAGCTTCAGCATGTTTTTGATGGGGATTAAATTCTTCTCATTTCTTTATTTTTAGTGGTTCTGGCACACTTCCCAGATCCCTGCAGTATACTGCGGGGGGAGAAGGACGCCAACCAACCAGCTACGGGGAAGGTATGATATTCTTGCCCCAGCGTCAAGTTTTTACCCTTTCTGAGGTGAAAAATAATCCCCCAAACGAGACTCATACCTTCCTTGTGATTTGTTTTACTTATAGACTGCTAGAGTTCTCCATATATCATAACAGGTAGTAAAACAGCTCAATGGGAGGAGAGAAACTAACTAAAGTAAAACAAGCAGAATTGCCTCCTGTGCTTCTACCTGTCTTACAGCCATCGTTTTCTTGGCCTTTGTATGTCGGTGATCCGGTGCTCCATAGACTCCAGCTGAGAAATGCCCTTCCCACAAGCTGACCAAAGCCTCTCTCACACCTGAGGTCTCCACAGTGGGATTTCCTTTAACAAGCTGGCAGGCCTCATAAATGTGTCGGTGATTTACTGCCTACTGGGTCTGTAGATTGATATCCTATTTTTTATGAAGAAGACAAGGAAATGCATTCTTTCAATCCAGTCATGCACTCAGAAATGTTCCAAGTGATGCTTTACAGTCGGCGTTAAGGGTGTTGGACAAGAGCCCAAATCGTCATAAGTTATATTGCTAGCAAAGTCATAAGAGTGAACTATTAAGCTTTTGTTACAACTGCAGAGTATCAGTCAAAGACCCAGTAGGTTGAGCAAACAAACTTTAAATAAAGCTAATGAATTTTGAATGTGGCTGGAGGGTTACTAGTTGGTAGATATTGACTGCAGATAGTCAGGTCTTTGTCATATACAATGACAAATTACAAATGAAATATAATCATATGGCAGCCTGACTCACATGTGGCACAGTTTTACTGCCCCTGCTCTGACACGCTGCCAATACTAACACTTCTCAGGTTGTAATAGTTTTACAGTTATTATATTGAGATTGGCAAGGCCAAAAACTCTAAAAGTCCGAAAAACCTAATTTAATTTTCCAAGAGCTTTTTTTATGTTTTGGTCCAAAGACAGTCATAATGACTCCACTGTTGAAATGAATGTGTCATTTATGTGATCACTTCAAAGTAAGTCATTGACAGCACAATAATGTTAATTTATTTCAAGTTCATAATGACATACTTGATACTGACTATATCATAATACCGTAATACGGTTGGACTGAAAAGACAATTTGAAATCATTTACTACCAGAAAAAAGACATGAATAAGCTAGACACTACTGTCATTAAGTGTATGCTTTTCAAGCTTGTATGCATTCATGCTGCCCTTGTACTCAGTTACATACACATACACATACACATACACATACACATACACATACACATACACATACACATACACATACACATACACATACACATACACATACACACCATGAGGGTAGGACTGCTCCCAGTCAGATGTTGAAACCAGATATTTAAATCTCCGCTCTATCAAATTTTAAATGTACTGAGACTTTTGTATGTGCATTTGCTTTTGCATTTGTTTTTGCGGTACGGAAAGTTTTTTTTGTCTATGTTCTTTTACAGAATCTATGTATGCCAGTAGTGTCTTAACTATAAGTACAAAAGACAGCATACAAGAATATTTGTAAATTATCAGGTTTGAATGTATGAAATTATGTCTGAAGGTAAAGGTTATTTCAACAGCATACGTTTTTTTTTGACACAGTTTTGTATCCTGCAATTAATTCATGACACATTTATTAGCTGACAGAATATAGGTGAACCGAGAAAGGAAATTATTGCCAACGCGTTACACAGGGCCTACATGGAAAGCCCTGTTATGGATTCATTAAGTTGGTGCCCATTGCCAAACATCTTTCTCTGTATTTTGGTAATGAGAGTGGACTGTTAACCACTGGTAATTAAAGTGTCACTTTAAAAGGCATAGTCTCCACTGTTCCCCCTGGACTGAAAAAAGGAAGAAAAAAAAAGGGATTGCAGAGAAAGCTTGTTTCCCTTTAATGCACTACTACCACCAGACTTTGAAGTGACTGTAACTCAAGGTGCCCGCACAACCAGCATCAGGGAGAAAAATGTGTGGTATGGTTATTGTATAATGAATCCCTTCGCACACACTGGTACAAAGACACACTATGATATGACACGTAGCTCAGCCGAAATGAACTGATGAAATAGAAAAAAACACAAAGGACTCTCAAGACAAATCAAAAAGGAAAGGGATTTAAAACAAGAAAGTATGTCAGACCAGAACCTTCGTCTTTTATCAGTTAACGTAAGCAGTGTTTGTAAAGATAAATAGTTTGAACGCAGTCATGGTGATTCTGCTAGCAAGTTAAGCCACGAGACAGAATTGAAAAAAGTAGCGGAATAAAGAAAATAGAATGTGAGTAATTTCATCTTACATAAAAACAGTGGGCCAAGCTAATAGGATACCTTATAATCAGTTGGTGGCTACTTGCAATATGGCGACTGAAGCCTAGAAGTATTAGTTAGATGCCATGTTATTTGTGGTGTTTATATTCCATACCTGTCTGAAGTTAGATATGGTGCTGGAGGTGAGAAGCAGCCCATGAAAAACACAAGGAGACTTAGATCGAATTTTATAGACTAAACCTTTGGTCTGAACAGAATATATTTTTGTAACAGATGCACTGCAATTTGCGCTGTGGCACGCATCAGTCAGTCACATGTTTAGCGATATTCATATTTATATTCATAAAGGTCATTCATGCTGCCCACATGTCTCTCCACATTCATCTCTGTTCTCTGAGACCGAGGCGCAGTGCTTTTAGAAGAACAGACATACTGTCACAGAGAGGTCAGTATCATAACCTCTTCCTATATTCTTAATCAGCAATTATTCTAATAGACCGGTATACTATTAATGCACAGACAAAAGGCGACTGTGCTCTGTATACCTGTGTCTTAACAAACTCTTGCCTCTACAGGCTACAGTTATTTGGGTGGAGATGTAACATGCAGACCTTTGTTTGTGATGGACACAAGCCTCACAGATTATCTTAAGACTTGGTGGACGACCAACAGAGAGGCAAAAGCAGACAGGCCTTTCCTGGATTCAGACCCGCCACACAATCCTCCAGGCTCCTATTTCAACCACCTCAGCCATCCTCTCTGTGCCGCTATAATCGCTGTTCAGAGATAGAGCTCCAAGAATCTCTGTTTTTCCAGAGGAATAAGAGACTGCTGTCGGTTTAAACTGTTTTCAATAGAACTATTTCATCCTTGTGTCTAGTCATAATAATGACGAGGATTCTGCTGACTTGTCTGTTTCATCCGCCTGCTTCTAAACCGCAGAGTATCAAAAGATGAGAACTCAGAAGTGTGAACATTTTAGGTGTTCAAAAGCCGAACGCGTGATCATGACGCCCCTGCGTTGTGGACAGCAGGTTAGCAGGCGGACTGCTGGAAGGGTTCCTGGTTGAGTCTCAACTCCCGACCTTAACCCAAATCATGCTGTAGCAACAGTCTCCAACAACAGGTATCGAAAACTACCAAACCTTTAACTAAATACTATAACACAACACAACAGGCAGTTGCCTGCAATATCCAGTGGTTGTATCTGTCTTTGTAGAAATGAACGCATACATAAACATGAGCTGTGTGAGAAGACAGCTTCTCCTGGGGGACGCGGTGCTCTGGGCTTGGCAGAGAAATGCCCTAAAAACCCTCTTACATCGCTGGTCCCCCACTGTGAGTGTGCTGTGAAACTGTACGTTTTTAGATTACTGTACTGAGAGTACAAGAATCTGGCATATTTTCTGCTGGAGATCCTAACAGGCCCTTTTTAACCCTGTGAGTGATGGAAGCCTCTAAACCACACGCCATTTAACACTCCTACTTGCACCGCACAGGGTGAGAAACGTCCAATGGGTCACCAGGGACTCAGTAACCACACACCCCCGGCATACCACCTTGCATGTTTATTTGTAGGTATTAGTCTACGGGAACATTGACTGGGTCAGGCTATATGAGCCTCCGCAAGGTCCTTGCTAGCTGCTCAGCAAATCTATAATGGAATAAGATATAAGACGTGTATATGTTTCAGATAAAACACTGGAGCCTAATTATTTTTTGCAGGACTGTAAAATAAGCTCGCTGATAGACAGTGACCTTCTTTGTGAACACATGTACAATATGTGTCTCATATGGTTTACTGTATGTGCTTACCAGAACCCAACAAGGAATGCTTGACTTCAGCTCTTCTCTCTTTCCAGAGTGTGGAGCTAGCAAGCATGAGGTGCATGCTAAAGGATCATATGCTGTAAATAAACACTGGCTGCTGTTTATACATCTCACATATGGATTTTAGTGCCTGTGTGATCTCCAAGGCCTTGGGCCTGCTCCAGTCGAGCTGGGCTACTCATCCTTTAACAGAGAACTCCAAATAAAACAGTACTGCCTGGCCAAGCAAAACCCGCTTCAGAGCTATTTTCCACCATCTGTGTGGCCAGGCAAAATACAAGGAAACCGTTTCAACCCTGAAGCCTTCCCAGATCGAGAAACAGTAGATCAGTGAGATTGACGAAAAGCACCAATCAACACACTGTCAAGGCCCTTCCTAAAGTTGTCCACTTCCTCCTCGGGGTTCCCAGCAGGAGAGGTACTTTACAAGCTCCATGCGCCCCGCCCTGTCTGCACAATAGTGCACAATGACTAGTGTCATTATATTGCTTCCCACTGCTTGAGTTGTACTTTTCATCTTGATTGGCAACATTCTTGGTTCCCACACTGGTTCAAGACCTTCCAAGTCACTGTCCGGATATTCCCCCTCGCACTGGTGCAGTGTTGGCCCGCTGCCAGCGGTCAGAGCTGTCCAGCTGCTCCCTGCAGGCCTGTTGTCCTTAAGGAGCCCGCAGCAGGGACTTTGCTCCGCAGAATGTCTGCAGTGGCAGGGTCCACGGGGCCTCACGGAGGGACTCCACTTAACTATCCACTTTCAAAAAGGAGTAAAGGGGACCACAAAGCCCCCTAGACCAGCTGCTTGGAGGGAAATCCTACACCAGCTGGGCTCTGGGAGACCAGTCGACACAGGAAAGCCACGGATTACGGCCTCCAGCGCCACGCCATCTTCAGTAAACGCCGCTGTCGTCGTTGGCTGCAAGTCCACTCTTCGCTTCTGTTCTGAAGGAAGGCTCCTCCGCAACAAAGGGGCCCTGCGACAGTCATAACATTTCAACATCTCAGATGGAAATAGTCGAATTGTACAGGGCAACAATCTTTAATCAATAGTCTGCGTGTCCTTTCCCTTTCGTGAACTGCTGGATCGGTTTTCATCTAATTTCGATTGTTGGGCCACAATACTTAGGCAACATTTAAGAACTGCTTCAACAAACCACTCAAAACCAGAACTTTGCTGATGATCCCTCAAGTGCATATTCTGCTGTTTAGTGGCAAATGAGATTAAGTTTCATTTCAGGAAATTCTTTCCATGCTGTATTTTCGTTGAGGCAAGGGCACAGCTCTGCCTTGCAGGGGTATGACAGGCCGGCTCCATAGCACCAGAGTGTGCAATGAAAAGAGCCTTTATCTGCCACTCACTCATACTCATTACCATGACTGACACCTTGCCAGAACCTCTTACACTTTACATAAATCAGAAGGAGAGCTTTAATGATCAGCTATTTAGATAGCTGATCGGTGTAGCTAGCTGCCAGTTTGACAAACTATACGGCGTTCCCCGTACAACACAAACAAACTTTTCCATTCTCAGGGGTTTTTCCAAGCATTCCCAACAATTAAGCCATTGTGATTTAAAAAAAAAAAAAAAAAACTCTTACCACATGCTATAGTTCCATATTAAATGCAATTTTCTTGGAGCAATGTCACTGATAAGCACGGCGTGTCATCAATCACTCCCTTGACTGTTTTGATTTCATTCCTTTAAAGGAAGAAAAGCTCTCAATGTATCAAGTGCTTGGCAGCGATCGCAGCCTCCTGACATTGATAACAGTGTAACTGCATCATCGGACGACAGTGTTCTGACTTGCGCCTCTGATTTGCCCTGCAGTCAGAGCCGCCGCGCCAGGGCCCGGCAGGTACAGCGCAGGCCCGCGCACACATCTGAATTTCGCACCGTCTCAGAATGAACTCCCGAGAGCGATAATCTCTGATCAAAATTAGTATCGGAATGACTTTGATCGCCGGGCGCAAATGTAATACAGGGATTTGTCACAGTGACATTGTTGCGTGAGAACTCCTGTCAGGGTTTGACGGGACACGTTGACACACACGGTCCAAGGACAACAGGACCTCACAAGAAGGCGATAAGGCAAACTATGGGACATTAGACTGCACGTGTCAGTCCACAACGGTCTTAAGCGGCATCCATTTGAGCAACCATATGACATAGTCGTAGCTGTAGAGGGAAGCACAGAAAGCGACCGAGGAGTGTATTGGTCCGGTGTATGATGAGGAGGTCCACTAAATAGAATGCAAAGCGTGAAATAAATTGACTAAACTTGACAGAGGGAAAACGTCAACTCGGAGGTTGTGTAAACTTCTGTCTGTGCCGTCTACTGTGCCTCACCGTCGAGACAGCGGAGCAGAGAGACAGCTGGTGAGTCCTCGAGGGGAAGTGAACGGAGCAGGAACAACATACTGCCATCGCAGCTTTTGCTCCAAAAAGGGTAATTATTTACCAGGGAGGGGCAAGGGTTCGAGTGAGAGAGAGAGAGAGAGAGAGAGAGAGAGAGAGAGAGAGAGAGAGAGGGAGAGAGAGCAGAGAGACAGAGAGAGAGAGAGACAGAGAGAGAGAGAGAGAGAGAGAGAGAGACAGAGAGACAGACAGAGAGAGAGACAGAGAGAGAGAGCGACAGAGCGAGCACAGATGATACAGGGCTGCAAGGGCAGCGGGAGAGGTGGTGTGCACACATTCCTGGAAGCCACAAGCTCCTGTTGGCAGGTTGTCCTTCAGGGCCTGTTAGCCCTCCCAGGTCCACGTGTTTATGTCTTGGGTTTCTCTCTCTCCCGCCCTCTCTAAATATTTTCTAATGCCACTGAAGAATGTTCTAATGTTGTTGAAGTAGCGGAGCGGCCCATATCCAATGAGCAGCTGTTTTTCTTTCACCTGATACCGAGGACTATAAAGGGGCTGTGCTCAGCAGACAATCCCTCCTCCTCCTTCCACTGACAATGACCGGCCTTCAAATGAGAATTCACTATTGAAGCGCAGAGGGATATACGCAGGCTGGATTTAGCATGTATCTTTCTGACCTTATGTAACATATACATTACACAGGGCTAATGCAACAGTGTCGCACAGATAGGGCTGGGAGATATGGTTGAAATCAATATCACAATAATCATAAGGATTTTTTTCATATATATATATCACAAAATGGTTTATGTATGCAATCACATGTTAAATAATCAAATTGATGTTCATCGCATTGAGTTGCACGGTAATGATATGCGTGATGTCACACAAAACTCTGAAAGGTTCAAATAATGTTCTTTCAAATGTTTTTAAATAACATGTACCTGTTATCATGAATTTAAACAACAGAATTGTGTATAACAATATCACAATATCATCATGTCATCGCGCTATAATCCCACTCAAAGACGATAAATGATAATATTGAATTATTGCCGAGCCCTACGCACAGAACCCCAAAAACAAAGAAATTACACGTGAACTGACCTTGAATATGTCTTTGTTGAATTGAAGAACGTTGGCTAAAAATAAAGCTGTGGCCTAATGGAGGGTTTCTGCGGCCCAGTTGGTTCTCCTGCCGGTGGGCTCAGAGTTGGTCTTCTGGGCCCCGCTCTCTCTAATTCAGCTCACATATCTTCCTGCGTATTTCATACAACAATAAACAGAAACCCCACAGTCTGGCTGATCTATGGCAGGGAAGGTGTAAACTACACAACCGCAATGTGGGGACCGTGCCACACAGAGGTCTGGTATGTCATTCAGCTTGGGTGAAGACTAACTCATAGCTGATGTTAAAGCCTATGGAAGGAAACCACCGGTAAACGTTGTCTCTACTTATTGTTTGTGAATCTTCTTAATGCTGTTAACTTGCGCGCTCAAACGTTTTCTCCTCGGTGACCACCCAATATAAAACCGAAGGCCTTCGCGTCCACTGATAAACAAAAAGAGTTCAAAATAACAAATTATAGACGGCTGAATAAAGTCTCTTTTCACACAACCTTGAGATTGTTTGACAGATAGTAAAGCATGGTGAATATAACCCTGTCTAGTATATCCACCTGCTACC
>OMKK01076640.1:10831-30012 GCA_900302305.1 Polymixia japonica
TAGCTAACGCTGGGTAGTTTTGAATTACCACAGAAAATGTAATTGTAATGTACTCTATCATGTCCGAGTCGATAACGTATAAAACCTCGTGTCAACTCAATGCGAATTATTCCAATATATACCTCGCATTGTTGATAGATTGTAAATATATACCTCACATTGTTGATAGATTGTAAGCTAAAGCTTAATGCCGAGGAACAAGTACGGCTGAAGTTCGTGTTGTGTCCTGCTTAGTGTAACTTACACGGCCCAGCGCCGGTTTCTTTTGACCTTAATGTGCTTTGCTAGTAATTAACATTGTCAATATTTTTGGACACTTTCCTTTCCCTTACTTCCAATTGGATGCTGCACTAGATAAACGTGGTTTCGAGTTAACAGCTGGTGGGGGAGCATGGCACAAGGCCCTGTACTGTTCTTGCTCCGGGTTAAACTAGTTTTGTATGGTTATGTAGTCTAAGTAACTGACGAATGGTCTGAAGCTACTCTGATCGTCAGTGGTTTTGATGTGATGCTCTGCCAAGAACAGCTGTGCAACATTTTTTTCTTTCATGCATTCACATACACAGGAAGGCATACTCGGCATAGATAGCAAGATCTCTGGGCCGAGGGCACTGAGGCCATCAGGGAACCAGTTCCCTGATGCTTCACCCAGTCTTCCTAAAACACAACAATCATACATAGGGTGTGGAGGGTTGTTCCCTTGGCTTTGAACAAAGCTTGTAGTCACTGTCCCTGACTGTTGGGCCATAGCTGGTGCATCAAAACAAACCTAAGACAAAGCCTTTTGAGAAGAAAATACCTCTCAAATGCCCTCTTATAACTGACTTATAAGAATAGGTCTCTTCCCCTTCACATTAAAAATTGAGCTAACCAAAAATGTAAATTCTATGACCACTATGTAATATTGGAAAAATAATGAATTGTGTGCATAAGACCTGGGAGACATTCTAATCAAGCCTTATGTAGCCTATGCTTTAGGCCACTGTAGTCTGAGTGCCATACTCACGACAGGACCTAGATTGTGCGTGAGAAACTACTAGGCCCATTTTGAAGCGGGGTTGAGGAATTTGTCGTGCAATGTGGGGGAGAGTATAGCAGCCTCTACACATGTGACCTGTGTGGATAAATCAGACATCTTAGCTCCATCTTTACTGCCCAGCCAAGATGGTAGAAGGGGAGGGTTCAGGTGCTTCTGAAGGGGCTCTTTCAAATTTCTTTCAAAGAGAGCTGGCTGGCAGTCCACTGCCTTGTTTTTTCACCCTCTTTGCCAGCTGTCTATTAGTCAGTTTGTGGTACTATTTTTTTCACCTTGAAGATTTAACTTATTCTGATGAATAATAGGACGGTAAGTTGGTGGCAAAGAAAAGCAGCAGTTCCCACAGTACACACTGTAAAGGCCATGGGCATTTTGCTCCCTATTGGAATACAACCAACATACACCGCTTGCAACCTCATACACTGACATAATAACACAGTAATCCAGCCTTCAATTGAAGCCAAGAACATTTATCAATGGTATGCACAAAATGTAATTTATTTCATATATTTACCCCCAGGTGCTTTTCAATAGGTGTGACAAGTCTTGTTATGTAGTCCAGAAGTTAAATTAAAGACAATACAATAACTCAATTCGTTTCATTTAATTTGTTATGACGTCCCCCAAATTGACCACAGTTTTTTCTGTAGCACTGACAAGTATGAGGTAATATGATTCACGGAAATAAATTGACAAAACAATTCTTGTCCACCATATCCAGCGTGTTGCTGTTGTCTTGCAGCAGGCGCTGGTCTCTTATCCCTCCAACTGTTAGTGTATGATCCAGGTCAGGTAAGGCTAGGTGCTGTACTGAAGGTGCTACAACAGGCCTAATCCCTGCCCAATGTATGCTGGTGGCCAAATCCCTTTAGGCGACTTTACACAGCATTGAGCTACACAACTGTCCAGGACAACCCAACAAAGACCTACAATACTGTGGCTGGAGCAACAATCATTTGAATATACATATTACAACAGATTCTTCCAAATAGTGTGTGGCACTAAAATAGATGATTTACAGTGGAATTCTGGAGATAGTGGCCTCTGGGAAAACAAGATGGTTAGAATGAGCCACATCTTATTTAGAGATTACCACATTAACAGAAGACATGCATGTATTGTCATGTGAATTCCAGTGTTCTGCATATTATGATTCCCTAATTCATTTTGGTGTGTTAGTTTGACAGTCTGTCTCTGTGATGGTGGTGTTACTGCTACTAGTTTAGCTTATTTCCTTCCGTGAGGTGAAGAGGTCTAACACCTGAGCTCGCAATTGTAGACCAGGTTCTGACGGCTGGAGCAATGTGAGTTACCGGCTGGCCGAGTGCGCTGTTGACTCATTCTCTCAAGCCGGGTTCACACTGGACTCACACCGGGCATCGCAGCCAGTTCCCTTTCGGCGCCCATGTTAACAGATTGGAGCGTTCAGACTGGACGCATGTTAACAGATTCAGGTTCACACTGGACGCATGTTAACAGATTGGAGCGTTCAGACTGGACGCATGCTAACAGATTGGAGCGTTCTGATTGGACGCATGTTAACAGATTGGAGCGTTCTGATTGGGCGCGACTGGCTCGCAATATTTTCGGCGTCTGGTCTATTTTCTCCGCTTTCCGCGAGCGAATCTGTCAAGCTGCGCAGAGCAGATTAAGCCGGACAGGAAGTCAGAAACAGGAACGGCATAGAAAATTCGGTCAGTTTTCAAAATAAAACACCCAATGAGAGACAGACGTTCACCAATCTGCTCTGCACTCATCCGAAAATATTGATGATGGTGTTGTCTGACCAGCCGCTTCGCGGCAGCGCCGCGTCTAGTGTGAACAAGGAGTCACTCTCTTCCTGGTATGACGTCAGTGGTGTGATGCATGTGTGGTGGTGTGACACAGGCGTCGGTTTATTGTATTTGCTTTTACATGCAGTCTTTCTGACCTAGTAGCACATAGAGGTAAAATGAACCGAGATACAACTGCAAAAATCGTAAGAATGCACACAGCTTTGTTAAACCCATTGCTGAAAGATGTGGACCAGATTCTGCCTTGATCTAGAATCATTATTATCTAGCCATCTAGTCCTTTTCTCCTGTCCATCTTCCACTGCTGTGCTTTCACACTTCTTCACTATCATTATATTTCAGCTCATCATTTTCATACTAGCACACACACAAACATACAGGGTTTACCCTGTCCATTCTCCACCTCTCCACACTCCACTATCTCTTTGTTTACAGTGAGGGAGTTGGCGACCGAATTACTTTCAATTGTAGCAGAGAATCAGGGTGTTCTTCAGCCAGTGGTAAACTTTCACAACTTAACCTGAGGATTTAATGTAACCATTTTATCAAACTAGGTTAAAAAAACAAAACATTAAAAATTCAGAAGCATTTTGTGTGTATATTAATATTCAGCAATTGTGTCATAAAAATAGTGATGCATTGGGCCAAGATTCAAATTGAAGCATCACACACACACGAACACACACACAAGTACTTTTGGAGGCTCTCTTCTCTTCTCCCTTGTTTTCTGTCCTTCTATTGTGTTATGTAATTCGTATTGTACATTATTGTTTCTTGTATTCACTCTGGCAAAACATGTTTCCCCTCGGGGATTAATTAAATAAACCATACCATACCATCCCAGAAAATTGCAACATGTTTCTTAAGGTAGGACAGATCATCTTGTTCTTCTCTTCTGTTTTGTATGCATTGGTATGTCCTGGACAAACCTGTATCGGTTTTATTGCTCTGCTCTGATCTGCTTATAGGCTTTGTACAAATACTATGATCGAACATGGAAGATTTCTCTCATACATTCAGTGCATCATAGATTCTACATGAAGAGATGAGATTCCATGAATTCCAAGTTTTTCCCTGGCCATGAGAGGCACTGCACTGCCTTGTAAACCTAGTTTATGTTGCGCTATGCGAAAACTAGGCCTAGTCTGACAAGAGGGACTACTGTGTTGAGTTGAGGTAGCAACATCCCCTGCATCACTGCGTCCAGTGATCACTAGCTCCACCCCTACTCCAAGGTTATTGGTCGATGAATGTAGCTGGCCTACCAGACATAGGATGGCCTGGCCCAGAACCTAGGAACAAAGATCCAGGCAGCACGCTTACACACACACACACACACAGTACAACAACACATGGATGTGTTCACTCATGTGTACACACAGACAGTAGTCTATGACTAGATCACATTATCTGCTGTAAGTGCTCTTTCATGCATGTACAGAAGGACCCCAGCTATCTGAACCTCAGATTCCCAAATCTACCCGTTGCCAAACTGGCACAGTAGAACATGATCCAATCAAGGCTAAAAATACACTTAAACCACATAAAATCCTAGCATAGGATAGCACAAACACCTCATAATCCTGAACGTTTCCCATTCCTCATGCATATTGAATGGAGGTTGGCACACACAGAACATGATTGTCGTTGGTGCCTCAGCCAGTTCACCTTGAGGGCAGCAAACAACAGACAGACAGACAAACATGCACATACGCACTCATCCATGCCTGGTCAAGTGGTCAGAGGCCATTGTTTTGAACATGAGGCTTTGCTGCAGGGGTGGGGCAGGTCTCTGTGGGAAGCAGACAGCCCCCAGGGTGCTTTTCGTCTAGACTCCTCTCTGCCCTCCTTCTCGTTTTCTTCTCCCCTCTGTTTCACTTACTTTCTGGTTTGTAATAAAAAGCTATTTCAACTGAATTGAGAAAGATGGAAAAAGCTTGTGAAAGTATAGCTGAAGTAGAAACAGCTAAATAGCCTAAAATTGTATCCAAAAAACCTGGGGCAGAACTATACACCACTGGTGAATATAAATGTTCAATATTCAACAACTTCTCATGCCCTAACCTTGTCCTTCAAATACTTATTTTAAATTCATTCTTTCCTTATCTTTCCTATTCAGTTGGATCTGAGTGCCTTTGTTTGCGTGGCAAATATGCGCCATTCATCGCAAATTCTCTGAATTTCTGTCTTCATGTATCAGTCCCCGTTTATAATCTTTCTCCTTTAACTTTTATAATATATATTTTTGTTTCATTTTTCATCCTGTGTTCTACGCCTCTCATGCTGGACCTACGTGCCCTCCTCTTCTCACGAGGCATAAACCCAGTAAACCCAGCATGGAGAAGATGGTCATAATGGCAATACCTGGTCTGCCCTCTCTTATTCCTGATGTCTAACACACACCCTCCTTCCCCTCCTTCTGTGTTCGCAGTAGTCCAGTATGGATGAGATAGTCATAGCAGGGATATCGGGCCGTCTGCCCGAGTCGGACAACCTGGAGGAGTTCTGGCAGAACCTCTTTAACGGCGTTGACATGGTAACAGAGGACGACAGACGGTGGAAGCCAGGTAAGAACCCCGGCGAAGAGCTTGAATTATAATTGTGGATCCTGGGTCCACAAAAAAACAGTTTGAAAATGCTTTTATCAGCAAGATTTCAAGCCACACTCAGATTCAGGCTCACAGGAAAATGTTGACCCCTTGAGCTCAGTTCATTCCCCCCAAAAGTGTGGAGTTCAGGTCAGGTACGACACTGAATTTTCAGGCTCACGTGATATGCTTATGTGTGCCAACGACTCCTGATGACCTGGGAGGAGTTATTTGCACTGTGTGAAGTCGTGACGACCCCTTATCAGCTCTGGCAGATAAGATAATCTTTATGTCTAACTGTGAAATTAAGTAATTGAGGCTTTTCACTTTTGCCACACAGACCGTAATCAAAGCAAAGACAAGTTGTAAATTGTTATGGGGTCTGGGATTTTAAAAAGGATAAGAGTTTATGACTACTGTCTGTATTGTGAAACGATTGCAGGCACAGTATTGTCACTATTACGGTTGATTAGCCTCTTTTGGCATAACATTCACATTGACACATGTTGAATTTTGGATTATACAATCAGGCTAATATATTGAAATGGAACCTCTGTGCAAATGGAAATTACAACACAAGCAAATAACATTTGCTCTCTTTATGAATAGTACAGTCAGTTAGCCAGTCGCTCATTCCATTTAGATGCCACATTAGTGAACACCTATGAACACTAGAACTTTGTGACTGCGTAGAAATGTCATCTGTTGAGCTGGCCCACGTGGGAGCTTCTTGGTAATATGTGGCACCTTGAGTCTCTTGCCATTGAAGTACACCACCTGGCTATGCACTGGTTCTTTCTCATGTGACTCTGTCTTTGTAGTTCTCTCTCTCTCTCTCTCTCTCTCCTTCTTTCCCAGTCACCGTTTTTCTCTTTCTCTCCTTTGCTCTCCCTCTCTCTCTTTTTATCTTCTGCTCTCACAATCACATTTTTACCCTGCTCTTCATTATTTTTGAGCGTCTTCCTTTCCCTATCTCTGCCGCCTTACCTCATTCCAGCTCCGCCCTTTCTGCTCTCGGTCCTCTCGCTCTCCTTCCCTTTTTCACTGTGAATGGTGCCTCTCATCCCTGGGCGCCTGGCAACCGTGCAGAGCTCCCATTCATGTTCTGAAAGGGCTTGGCCAGGCCAGCCGGCAACCCCCAGACCACACACGCCAGGCTAGGGGAAAGACTAGAGAGAGAGGGGGGGAGAGAGAGAGAGAAGTGGCAGTGAGGTTTGGAGAGAAGAGGAAAACTGAGGCAAGGGAGAGGAAGAGGGGGGCCTGGGACACCCCTTGCATAGTGATGGAGAGCAAAAAGACTGGGCTAGCCCTCCCGTGGCTTTGATAATGTGGTCATAACCCTCTCCTGGAAGTGGTGTACAGAAGATAGGTTGGTAAAAGAAACATGAGTGCCACTTCTATCACTAATCATCATCTACATCTGGTAGCTTTCCAGTCAGTACTACAGATCATGTGTAATGCAGATGAAACCCTCTGTCCTTTTGTGGAAAAGGCGTACAGGTAATAAGTTAAAAAGTCATTTCTATAATAACGTCATTTCTCCTCTGTTCATTTCTAGGTCTGTATGGTCTGCCCAAGCGGAACGGTAAACTGAAGGACGTCAGCCGCTTCGACGCGGCGTTCTTCGGGGTGCACCCCAAACAGGCCCACACCATGGACCCCCAGCTCCGCCTCATGCTGGAGATCTCCTATGAGGCCATCGTGGATGGAGGTGAGGAGGAAAGAGCGGTGCGCATATCGTGGGTGGGTTCAAAAGCGCAAGGGAGTACCCGGAGATGGTGAAGCGGTTAGGTCTGCTGCCTTTGGAACGGGCGCGAATACCCTGCCGACCTGGGGTCCAGTCCCTCCAGAGCCATCTCTGCTATGCCCCTACTCTGTCCCTCTCTACTTTCCTAACAAAGAATATGAAACGTTTGTAAAATAAAATGAAAAAGGCGTGATAATAGAAATGATAGATTAGGAGCAGAAAAGCAGATTAGACAGAAAAAAGAGAATCAGAAAAGGGATGGCGCCAGAGCGAACTGATAGATGGATAAACTCTAGCTACTCCAGTCCTCTCCTGACTGCAGTGTGTGTGTTTGTTGTGTGTTGTGGCACAGGCCTGAACCCCATGGCATTGCGCGGCAGCAAGACAGGGGTGTACATCGGGGTGAGCGGCTCCGAGGCCGGCGAGGCTTTCAGCAGAGACCCAGAGGAGCTGCTGGGGTACAGCATGACGGGATGCCAGCGCGCCATGTTCGCCAACCGACTCTCCTACTTCTTCGACTTCAACGGTATGGCTGGCGAGCCGGCACCGTCATAATGCAAGTTTAGCCCTAATACAGCCATGCAGTCATAATGCGTGTTCACACATAGTTTTTTCACACAAATAACTGTGGTGCATATTGCACATTTTTATTCTGGTTCTCCCATACTGGGCTGATGCATTCCTTTGTTGTTCCAATATGCTGTATTATTTAGTTAGTTGTATTATCCCTTTACTGGCTACCTATTTTATGCTTGCTTATACCCTAGTTTGTTGACCTAATGACCTAATGTGCCCAAAGGGGATTCATGCAGTTTAATAAAACTACATTTATTTTTGTTGGTCTTTTTAGTGTAGTATTAATCATTGCTTAATTTAAATGGTGCCAAAATTCTCTGACTTTCATTATTGCGGCGCGTTTGTTTAACTTCATCTACCTTCCTTTTCTTGTTCCCCCAAGGCCCCAGCACTGCCATTGATACGGCCTGCTCCTCCAGCCTGCTGGCTCTGGAGAACGCCTTCCACGCCATTCGCCATGGCCTCTGTGACGCAGCCCTGGTGGGAGGGGTCAACCTGCTGCTCAAGCCAAACACCTCGGTGCAGTTCATGAAACTGGGCATGCTCAGTCCCGAGGGAACGTGCAAGTCTTTTGACTCCTCAGGTAAACGACATGGATGCAGTTGCTGTGTGTTTCTTCATGCAAGTGACAATACGATAATCAAGATGAGCATGACGATGCAATCTGACAAGATTTTTCAGATATTTTTGGTTGACCACGGACTAGATCTCGCTGCGTCACCTTCTTGTATTAAACTAACCTGGCTATCACAAACGCATGTAAACCTGGGTTATTTGGGGGAAATTGTGTTACTTTGAACCATGCAAACACATTAATTGAACCACCACCCTTATCTTGTAATTCACAGTAATGGTACCAAATCATAGATTTTCCATTGTGGTGCCCATTCCTTATTTGCCTATCCCTCCCTCCTCCCCCCCAGGAAATGGGTACTGTCGTTCGGAGGCGGCGGTGGCTGTGCTTCTGACCAAGCGGTCGGTGGCTAAGAGGGTCTACGCCACAGTGCTGAACGCCGGCAACAACACGGACGGATACAAGGAGCAGGGTGAGAAGGGAACCCCCAAACACCACCTTAGCCACCTTAACCTCAGCTTAGCCTTTCAAACGTGTGATGTTTTAGATGAACTTCATCTATCACCAGGGGAAAATGAAGCAGGAATAGCATTGAAGAAGTACTACAGCCAAGGTGCATAACGTATCACACCGTATATAACAGAACACAGTAGTGATAACAATTGCAGCAGTAGAACATTGACACTGAAACAAAAAGATAAGAGAATATAAAAATTCACAGCATAATGATCTAGTTTATGCATGCTAGTTGTGCAAAAATTGTAGAGCATATCGAGATGTATACACTTTGAAGTCACAAATATGTACACGGGCAGATGTAATATACAAAAAAAACACCAGACAGCGCTAAATTCATAGATAGATAGATAGATAGATAGATAGATACTTTGGTCTCACAACCAACAACAACAACAACAAAGATTGTGCTCTGCAGGAGAACCCCTCTACTGTGCGTCTTTGTATCGCCCGTTAAAACGGTTTTAGTAGGTTTTAACAAACCCACGGTGGCTCCTATCTAGGCTTTTCCTTTTTAAAAGCTCATTTTGCTGTTTGAGTCTAATCTCCCTGGCTAATACCCACGTAGCCCTGGCTCCATTTGAAATACAGATTAATATGGGTTATGCAGACACACACGCACGCGCAGTCTTGCACAAGGGCATGCACCCGCACCAACCTTTCCTCTAGTCACTGTTCACACACTTGGCCACTGCTGCAGCACCTGTTTATAAACAGACTGGCTGGTGAGGGGGGACAGTGTCTGGAGTATGATACTGACACACACACACACACACACGTGTTCCTACAGGACATGTGTTGGACACCACAGACGGGGGTGACAAGCTCTCACGAGGACCGCTTTCCAACTAGGATATTAAAAGATTAAATGCCTGGAAAACTATGATGCTCCGTCACATCATCAACTCTTACTCTTATTTCTTAGTGTCCAGCTTGTCAGAACTCACACACGAGAATATCTCTATCCACTGACACAACAAAGGGGCTGTAGGCTAGCGAGCATAGCAGATAACATTGTTTCTGTAAAACACGCCAGGCTGTGGGCTGGTAGTTGAGGCAGGTGACCTTTCCTATATGAAACACTGCCAAGTGGAATGAGGAAGTATAGAAGTGAACATGACCCCGTCACCCCGTACTATAAATATTAGCTGTAGCATTTGCCACAGACCTCAATGCACCCAGGTACCTAGGTCTCCAATGTGCTGCGGTGCTCGCCTGTCTGTTCTGATCATATTACGTTTTATTTTATTTTATTTTATTTATTTTTTTTTAAGAGCAAAATGAATGAGTAGTCATCCTACTGCTCTTAAAGCCCAGTGGGGTGTGATGCCCTATCCAAATTGTGAAAAACCTGCAGTGCATACTCTCTGTATCCCTGTGGATGTATCTGTTGGGGTTTATGTTTATCTCACGCACTCCTCTCCCCTCCTTTCCCCTCAGGAGTGACGTTCCCGTCAGGTGAGATGCAGCAGAGGTTGGTACGCTCCCTCTACCAGGAGGCCAACATCACCCCTGAGCAGGTGGAGTACATTGAAGCCCACGGCACTGGAACCAAGGTAAACCCACGTGGATTTTTAAAAAATTATTATTATTTTTTTAATAATATCGCCAGAATACACACTTCTACTACGATTCATGCCCTAAAATGCATGTGACCTTGGTGCCAATCGTCCCTTTTCTGTTTCCAGGTGGGCGACCCGCAGGAAGTGAACGGCATCGTCAGTGTGTTCTGTGAATCCCAGCGAGAGCCCCTGCTCATCGGTTCGACCAAGTCCAACATGGGCCACCCAGAGCCTGCCTCTGGTCTGGCCGCCCTAGCCAAGGTGAGACAAGGGGGTGGTCAACGTGTTTAGGGTCTGCAGAAAAATGTCGGCCCAACTAGATTCCTCCAGTCCCAACTACCATAACCTCCTAATGACATGCCTTTGAAAAATCCCCCTCTTCTAAGACTTATATGCAGATGCACTTTTCAATCTCGTCTTTCCTGTTTTGTATTTATTCCTTTTTTATTTACCCTGCTCCTCCAGGTGGTGCTATCCCTGGAGCGAGGCATGTGGGCTCCCAACCTGCACTTCAACAGCCCCAATGCAGACATTCCGGCCCTCATGGACGGGCGCCTCCGCGTGGTCGACCGGCCCATCCCCGTCCGCGGCGGCATCGTAGGCATCAACTCCTTCGGTTTCGGCGGATCCAATGTTCACGTGATCCTCCGGCCCGCCGGTGCCAGCCCACAGGCCATCCCCAGGACGGAGACAGCCGCCAGGACCATTCCCAGGGTGCTCCAGGCCTGTGGCCGCACGGAGGTGGCTGTCAGCGCCCTGCTCAACAAGGGCAAGGAGCACTCTGAAGATGACAACTTCATCTCTCTCCTGAACGAGGTGTCGGACGTTCCCGTGGCCAGCATGCCCTACAGAGGCTACACTCTGATTGGCTCCCAGAGTGATGTCACAGAAGTCCAGCAGGCGCAGGGCAGTCCCAGGCCACTGTGGTACATCTGTTCAGGTGAGAGGCCCTAGGCTACAGTCAGATTGGTTCTAGGCAGGAGGGCTGAATGATAAACAGGGTTTTTGGCTGGACCGCAACAGCAGGGCTAGCCCTATAAACGGGAATGTCTGTCACTGAGTTACTCACTGAGTGATGAAGTTACACCATACGTTGTTTGCAGTCCTGTGATTCCAATGACACACGAAATTCAGATGGAGGGCAGGAAGTGAAAAGCACAATGGACAAGATGGAGGAAAGCCCATACTGTGCTAGTTTAGATGATATTATGAGAGAAAGGTATAAACAGAAAATCACAACATATGTTGGACGTCATCCCTATGTTATGAAGACATTGCAGTTTGTGCCACAGCAAGTGACATCATATGCAAACCAATCTCTATAAACAGATATCTGCATATAAATGCAGAATCTGTAGGCAACGGGACAAGATTTTGGTATCGGAAGTGTTCTGGTTTCCGTTTGTAATCAGTTTGTAGTCCAAGTAGTATTGACCAATCATGTTTGAGTGGGCTTTGATTGCATGCAGGTAAACATTATGTGTGGAGAGCAAAAGAGGTGGAACGCATTGGCTGAAATGCAATCTCAGAACCCATCGGCTATCGTCTGACGATGATTTAGCTTTTTATTAGCTTTTTTTATTATTCTAGCTTTTTATTAGCTTTTTAATTTATTTAAAAGTATTGGCCTGGATATCCGTTATCTGGTTAAGGATAGAGGTAAATCGTTGTCATACCGATAGCCGATGGGTTCCGAGATTGTATGCAAACAAGCTATTGGTCGGCCGAGTATTGGAGTTTCCCCGTTGGCTGATGTATCCGTTTCAAATGAAAAGCCCTCTAGCGACAAGGCTTTTGGCCACAGTCCAGCCATATACTAGGTTTTGACCTAGTCTTGTTACGTAAGGAATCATTCAAACATGATGTATTACAGAAATGTATTCTTCTTCAGTGATAGGAACCCTTGACATAATTAATACAATTTCGTGACTGCTGATATATTTTGCCAGCTGATGTTTCCCTAAAACTCAAATGTCTCAAATGTCAGTTCTGCTGCAAATTAAAATAACTGTTATATTGATGTATCGAAAGTGACATATTTTGTATTTCCCTCACCAGGCATGGGCACACAGTGGGCCGGTATGGGCCGCAGCCTGATGCAGTTGCCGGAGTTCAGAGAGTCCATCCTGCGTTCTGACACAGCGCTAAAGGAAACAGGCCTGTGCGTGTCCCGCCTGCTCATGGAGGCTGACGAAACCACCTTCGAGGACACGGTCCATGCCTTTGTTGGCCTTGCTGCCATACAGGTAGAGTGGAGGTGCCATCTTGGATGATGGGAACAGTGACATTTTAATAGAAGGCAGAATGAGTCCCCAACGGATTTCGAAGAGATCAACTGCACATCCATTTAGTGCTTTTGTGCGCCACTGAAAATAATTATGACCCATTTTGATATACATTAATAGATTACAAGATGGATAATTTGTCCAAAACTCCTGATTTACAATATCACAACCTCCACATTTTCCCTTTCTCTCATATCTTGCCGCCTCAACAAGATGACTGCATATACACACACACTTGAATTTAAAGTTACTTGCTAAAATTAGTTGGTGTGTGTGTGTGTGTGTGTGTGTGTATGAGTGCAACACGATCCTTTAACCATTTGCTCTGTCTCTCCCGTCCCAGATAGCCCAGATCGACCTGTTGACCACGCTGGGCCTGCAGCCTGACGGGATTGTGGGTCATTCTGTGGGAGAGCTGGCCTGTGGCTACGCCGACGGTTCCCTCAGCCACAGCGAGGCCATCCTGGCTGCTTACTGGAGAGGCCGCTGCATCAAGGAGGCCAACCTGCCTCCCGGAGGCATGGCTGCAGTCGGTAAGAAGGAGTGTGTGTGTTTAAGGGGAATGATACTTCTCGGTGTGTGTGTGTGTGTGTGTGTCTATGCGTGAGGCAGCGGTTAAACAAGGGATAGATGTAGTTGGTGATTGAACTGACTGACTTAGAGTTGTCATCTAGATTCTGCTGATCTAGATGTACTCTCGTCTCTCTATCTGATTTGCTCCTTTCTGCTGGTATTGTAGGAATGACCTGGGAGGAGTGTAAGGCCCAGTGTCCCAAGGGAGTGGTCCCAGCCTGTCACAACGCAGAGGACACCGTCACCATCTCTGGCCCTCAGGTAAACAGCCTTCCCATTGGACATTCTATTCTCTAACTGAACATAGCATAACTGTACGTTTGCATGCACACAATACTGGGTACTGTGGACTGTCAAGTTGAGGTGATGATTTGATTGGAAAAAATACTTCCAACATGGATTTAATTCTATTTTCCCCCAATAACCTCTACATGGATTTGTTTGATAGTCCTGTCAATGTACTTACAGAACACCTTAATGCAAGCTTACCTTTGCAATGCAATACTTTTTATGTCTGTAACCTGAAAGCAGACAACGCCGTAATGCACTCAAACGGGATATGACAATGTACTGCCATGTTATCATTTGTGTAAACGTAACTCTACCACTGCATGTAGGACCAACGTCCTATGGCAGATGCACACATTTAAAGCTAAATGAAATCAGGCTAGCGTGTTTCCACGGCCAAATAAATGAGAAGATCAAGCTAAAAGTCTAGGTGTTTGGTTTAAGATAATCAGAGAAAGGAGTTTATATGATATTTGCTCTTGCAGGACGCCGTCAGTAAGTTTGTGGCGGAGCTGAAGGAGACAGGAGTGTTTGCCAAGGAGGTGCGTAGTGCCGGCGTGGCCTTTCACTCTTACTACATGGCCTCCATCGCCCCGACTCTCCTGACTGCTCTCAAGAAGGTAGGTACCTCTGACAACCCCTGGTGTATTACTGACACCTACTGGCCAGTGTTTGGAAATGCAATCCCATTTTCTTCTGAGTAGGACCTCATCTTTCTGAGCTCTTGGTTGTGGATGCAGGGTAACCCTTTACCCTTACATCGCCTCAGCATTTCCTAACTTATGATTGGGTTAACATTGGGTTTATTTATTTTTATTGGTTAGATTATATATGTAGTTCTTCATTTTCCTTAAATACCTATATTCTTTTCATTTTTAAAGCTGACTGGACAGTCCAATCACTTTAAGTACTGTTTATTGAGACAGTGGGAAAGGAGCAAGGGAGGCAGAGTAGAGGAATACTGCGGTGGGATTCAATCCCATGTCGGTCAGCATCCCATGTGGGTTTAAAATGTAACGTGTTGACCTTCTGCCGTGCAGGTGATCAAGGAGCCACGGAAGCGTTCGAAGCGCTGGGTCAGCACCAGCATCCCGCAGGCCGACTGGGCGTCTCCCCTGGCCCTGTACAGCTCAGCCGATTACCATGTCAACAACCTGGTCAGCCCTGTGCTGTTCCAGGAGGGCCTCAACCTGGTGCCTGACAACGCCGTGGCGGTGGAGATAGCACCTCACGCCCTGCTGCAGGTACATGCACACTGTAGCTGTTTGTGAGTGCTGCTTTGATTGATTTGGTTCGAGTACATTCGGAACAGACTACTAATTATCTTCCAGTGTATTTCTAATCCAATGTTTTCTGTCTTTGCTAAACACACGCACGCAGGCGATCCTGAAGCGCAGCCTGAAACCTACTTGTTCCATTCTGCCCCTGATGAAGAGAGGCCACGCTAACAACCTAGAGTTCTTCCTCTCCCACGTTGGCAAAATCTACATGAGTGGGTCAGTGCCTACCGCACCTCAAACTCGCCTTCATTGAGTCGGATCACCTTGCATGTGCAGATTGTCATGATCGGAATTTTAAATCAGTTAGTCCACCTGTTCAGTCCAATGGAAATGGATTTCAGATCACTAACGGTGTCGTCCTTTCTACCCTGTCTCGGCAGCGTCGGTGTGGACAGCAACGCTTTCTGTCCCTCTGTGAAGTACCCGGTGCCGGCTGGCACCCCTCTGATCTCCCCAATTATGCAGTGGGACCATGCCCAGACCTGGGATGTCCCCAAGGCCGAGGATTTCCCATGTGGCTCAGGAGGATCCACATCAGCCACTGTCTATAATATTGGTAGGTTTGTGTTTTTCACTGACGTGTGTGTTTTCTTACGCTGCCAGCATACTCCTAGGAGTTAAATTTGTTCATGAACACACAAACACACACACGCGCACATACATACAGTATATACTATACGCACATACGTGCTCTGATACAGTATCTAATTCAATTTTTCCCTGACCACACAGAGATAAACCCAGAGTCTCCAGACTACTACATGCTTGGCCACTGCATCGATGGACGCGTCCTCTACCCGGCGACCGGTTACCTGGTGCTGGCCTGGCGGACCCTGATGAGGAGCCTGGGGGTCGTCATGGATACAACCCCTGTGACCTTTGAGGACGTGACAATCCACAGGGCCACCATCTTGCCCAAGACCGGTAACAAAACGATGGGAGCACATGAGAATGGGGGCAATATGGAGGATAAATAATGTGCTGTTTATTTATGAGTGGGTTAGCTGCCTATTTAGTGTGGAATTTCACCTCACCTGTCCCCCCTCCATTTCTGCTTTTCTCAGGCTCAGTCCAGTTGGAGGTACGTCTCATGCCCGCTACCAACAAGTTTGAGGTTTCAGAAAACGGCAACTTGGCTGTCAGTGGTAGGTACTCAATAGCGGTAGTTAAAAACCTTTTAGGTTTCACTGTCCTGATCATCCCTAGTCCTGACAATCCCAAAACAGATTGTATGATAAATACTGATAAACGTGTGTGTATGATTCTGTGTAAGAGACAAATGAACTTATATTCTCCTATCTAGTCCACCAGTCTCTGACCTATCCCACAATCCCCTCTTTCTTTTTCAGGTAAGGTTAGCATTCTAGAGGACGCAGCCCTGGACTCATTCTACTCACAGATTGGCCAGCCAGTTGCCAAGGACAACAGTGACCCCAAAATGAAACTCACAGCCCATGACATCTACAAAGAGCTGCGTCTCCGTGGTTACGACTATGGGAAGACCTTCCAAGGCATCTTGGAGTCCAACAATGCAGGTGTGTGTGTGTAATATATGCAAGTGTTAGGTTTGGAATAACACTTTTATTTTTCTTCAACGATTCTGTCATACGATAACCCAACATACATTAACGATTATAGTTTTAATACCCTTGTAGTGGCCCTCTTGCCTTCTCCACTGCTCATCGCATCGTTGGTCAGCATCTTTTCATCCTGACCCTATCCCATGTGATTGACTGTCTTAGGTGACGCTGGGAAGCTGCAGTGGACCGGAAACTGGGTGACATTCCTGGACACCATGCTCCAGATGATCGTGGTGGGCCTGTCGGGGCGTAGCCTGCGTCTGCCCACCAGGATCCGCTCTGTCTGCATAGACCCTGCCTTGCAACTGGAGAGGGTCTCCCAGTACGCCGAGGACAAGCAAGGTGTGTGTTTAGTCTGGCGTGTATGCACTAGACCCCTATTTACTGTAACAGTGTTTCCCTATGAGTGTTACATGCCGCAGAAATACTGATAAACGTGTGTGTCAAATGTTTTAGGGACTGTAGTGGAAATGTCTTTTGTCTTTCTTCAACTCTTCCAACTCAACATCTGGCTTGACCTGCCTCATCCCCCCTCTCGTTATCCACAGCCGTGGATGTCCATGTCAACCGTTGCCTAGACAACATTGTGGCGGGCGGAGTCCAGATCAATGGCCTCCACGCTACCGTGGCACCACGTCGCCAACAGCAACAGAGCCCGCCCACTCTGGAGGAGTTTGTGTTTGTTCCCTACACGGAGACGGACTGCCTGATGGCCAATGAGTCACTGGCTGGACAGCTCAGGCTCTGCAAAGGTACGCCTAAACCCTGGGGTCCTATTAGTGATTGTACCAAGTCACCTTTGAGACGTTCAGTGATGTTGACCACCTCAATTTGGTTAACCAAAAGCAACAGTCCTAGTCTCTAAACTCAAATGGTATTTCTTAAATGATAAGACAAGCTGAAGCATTCAAAATGCTAATCAACAAAAAGGGATGAATCCACTCATATTGGGTCAGTCATTAACTTGTAATTGCAATGCTTTTGTGTGATCTGCCTCCATCCATGTATCTCCTACAAAGACTTGTTTCACACTCTGCCACCAGGCTTGATCCACAAACTGCAGCATAAGCTAGCCCCCCACGGCGTCAAGCTCTCCATCCCGGGTTTGCAGGGGGTGTCGGATTGCCCCCTGCCCAGCCCGGAGCCATCTGAACCCGGCCTGGTGCGGCTGCTGGCCCTGCTTTGTGGCCTGGAGCTGAACGGGAACCTGCGCTCTGAGCTGGAGCAGACTGTGGAGAGGGAGAGGGGCTGCCTGCTCCAGGACCCCCTGCTGCAGGGCCTGCTGGACAGCCCTGCCCTCAGACACTGCCTAGACACAGCCCTGGAGAACACCACCCCGGGCAAGATCAAAGTCCTGGAGGTACTAGGGAGAAGAGTGTCATTAAGAGTAGTGTTTTGAAAGTCTTTAAGTCTTTAAGAGGAAGTACCAAGTCAGTGCTGTGATTTTTAGACGCTCCAGGAAAACACAGAATTCGAAATGTGCAAATCACTTTAAATTAATTTTCTGATAAACTTTATGCTTTCTCCCTGACGACGTACCCTCTCCCTCCCAGGCTCTCTCCGGCGATGGCCAGCTCTTCACGCACGCTGTATCCCTCCTCAACATCCAGCCCATGCTGCGTCTGGACTACACCGCCACAGCGATCAGCCCTGACCTCCTGACCCCCCACCTGGGCACCCTAGAGGAGCTTGGGGTCACCACAGCCCAGTGGGACCCCCTGTCAGGACCCGCTCCCGGAGGACTGGGAGGAGGAGCAGATCTGGTGGTGTGTAACCACGCCTGGGGCCCCCTGGAGGCAGAGGCTGCAGTGCTGGTGGCCAACCTGGCCTCCGGAGCCAAGGAGGGGGGATTCCTCCTCCTCCACACCCTGCTGAAGGGAGAGACCCTGGGGGAGACCATTGCCTTCCTCTCCACCACCTCACAAAGCACAAGCAGTCAGCAAGGACTGCTCACTCAGGTCAGTACAGGTAGAACTAGTAGTATTACTTTATGAAACCCAAAGTGGATTAATAGCTGAAACTTTATCACATAAAAAGTTCCATCCCAGTGAACTCCAAACAGTGCATTGACAGCACACCTCAGTTTGTAAAACAACTCTCCAGATCTATCGAGGCGCCACTGTACCAGAGCTGCATTTATTTTTTGTAACGCCAACGGCTCGAGAAATGTTGTCCTAGTTTCACTCCAGCAAGCAGATCAGTCACTGAGTGTCTCCAGGCTACAGTAACAACACGTTAAAGGTGTGAGGGGGAGGTGTTGTTTACATTGATATTATTGCCCTTTCCTCTCCAGGCTGAGTGGGAGAAAGTACTCTCCGAGGCCTCTCTCAACCTGGTGGCTGTCAGGAAGTCCTTTTACGGCTCGGCCCTCTTCCTGTGTCGCCGTCGGGTACCCAGCAAACAACCCACCTTCCTTCCTGTGGACAGCACGGACTACCAGTGGGTGGAAACTCTCAAGGTGGGCTGTGTGTGTGTGTGCGCGTGTGTGTGTCAGAGAGAGAGAAAGAGACAAACGGAGAGGGAAATACAGTAAGAGAGACACATACATCTCAGACTGAGAAATGGAGAGAAAGAGAGAATGTTTTTACAGCTTTACAGCTATCACTATTAAAAACATCTAAATGTGTTTTAAAATTCCTGTGTGTCTCTGCTCCAGACCACGCTGGCTGAGCCCTCAGACACCCCTGTCTGGCTGACCGCCTCTCAGGGTCACTGTGGAGTTGTGGGAATGATCAACTGCTTACGTCAGGAGCCCGGGGGTCACCGGATACGGTAGGAAATAC